>PVJO010003071.1:0-129789 GCA_004026905.1 Hystrix cristata | reverse complement strand
TCGTTGGTTGTTGGACATTTAGGTTGTTTCCAAGACTTAGCTATTACAAATTGTGTTGCTATGAACATGGTGGTGCATACGTCCTTGTGGTATGACGATTTTAATTCTTCTGGGAAGATCCCCAGTAGGGGAATAGCTGGGTCAAATGGAACCTCCAGTTGTAGTTTTTTGAGGAATCTCCATATTGATTTCCACAGTGTCCTTTGGATGTATTTTTAAAATATACCTGACTTTATATCTATAAAACCTTACAGATCCAAAAACTATCTTCTATTTTAAAGTTTCTCTTTGGGCACAATATAAGAATTAGTCATAGACACTGCTAGAGCTTATTTTCTCTAGCATTGACATTTCTGTAGGTATACATTTTTCAATACCATGAAATACAAAATCTATGAGAATTATAAAGCCAATGGTTAAAATATTTCAGAAAATCTGGATCTATACTGAAAACACATGTACTTGACACAGGAGTACTAGGAATGAACCTGAGTCAGATTTTTCCACCAACCCCCCAAAATGAATTCCATATTAATTGTAGATACACAACTAGTAAATTTTTTTACATAATGTTTTATTTTATTTGCATGAATTTTAATCAGTTTCAGGACTGTTTTGATGTCATTTTTACTCTTTTTCAATGAACTGACCATTTTTAGAATAATCCTGCCTTCATCCTAGACTGAACCATTAACTGTCAGGACTAAGTCACAATATTAAATATTCATGACTGGTAGAATTTCAAAGGTTTACTCTCCCATTTATTTATAGATCTGTGTTTTAAATACTGTACTCTAAGCACAGATTGTCATTTTATGAAAAAGAAGTCTTTTAGCCCTGATGAGTATTTTATTTCATTTCTGCTTAATGGTACTTTTTATCATCCTGTTCATTAGGATAATCATCCTGGAACCATAAACACACTTAGTGAAATGCTTCAGAGGACAGATTACCAATATTTCTAATTAAATATGCTGTTGACCATAAGCTAATTAGAGTAAGCAACATTTTAAGCATGGTTCAAGACCTATAAAATTATAAATTACTAGAATTAAAGATGGTATATTGTTGAAATTTTCTCAGGCAGCATAAAATATTTTAGCATTAAATTTGAAATAATATTGAGTTGTATGTGTTTCACTGGAATTTCATTTTTCAAAAATTCTCCCATTTTTGGCAACTTGGCGCAGTGTGTATTTGAATTCGAGAAGGAATAAACATTACCCAACCACCATACTTTCATCCACCTTCTTTTTCTTGTTTGTTTGTTTGCTTTTTAAATTTTGGTTCTAAATCCCTAAGTGGTGAATTCAAATATAATCTTTTTAATATAAGCAATATTCATATTTCTATCTAAATAATTCAAGTGGAAATTTTTATCAGGCTTGAATTAATATATTTTGCTTTGTGATAGAGAGGTCACTGTTAATGTCCAGGGTGAGAGGAAACATTAGTAAATGAATGAATTATCCTCTCTTCTTACTGTACTTGCGTAAACAAAACTGTGAATAAATCACTTCTATTTTACCTTGAGAATGCAGTTCTAAAATGTATTAAGTCTTCAGCTGGAAATCGAAAGGACTGGGCCAAGAAGAGTCAACTCTTTGGGAGACAGGAGGACAGAAGGGCAATCTTGGCTCCAGCAGTCAGGTCAAAGAGCAGCCTTTGTTTGTCAAGATCATGCTCTGTGACATCAAACACTTGCTCCAGGGAAGAGCAAACTGTATCTAACAAAACACCAGGCAGAATATATTTGTCTGAACCTAAAGTATAAAGGGTTTAACTGAATTGAATGCCAGAGTGAAACCGTTGTTATTTCCACAGTAATTTCAGTACTGGAATACAATCAAACCTGAAGCAGTTAGCAATAATTCTTAAGTAAATGAAGATAGCAGGAAATAAGGAGTAAGATGTAATGAGATCAAAGTTACAGGGAAGTCAAAAATTTGCTAAGAATTTATGCTAATATGTGAAATACTAGAAAAGTCGTACCTCTAAAAAAACTAACATAATAATCATCCAAAATTATGGAGTACAGTGTGACGTTTTGATACATATATACATTAAATTGAATGAATTGATATCACTATATCAAAGAGATACCTGATCTATCATATTCATTGCAGCAAAATTCACAATAGCCAAGAAATGGAGACAACATAAATGTGTACCAACTGATGAATGGATAAAGACAATGGGACACACCCATATGCAAAGGGGAGTACTGTCCAGCCACAGAAATACAGTCCTGCCATTGCAACAACATGGGTAGAAATAAAGAATGACGTTAAGTGGAATAAGCCAAACACAGAGAAAGAAGCATTGAGTTATCTTGTTCATGTGGAATTCAAACAAGTTAATGTCATAGAAATTGAGAAGAAAATGGTGGTTACCAGATGTTGGGGACAGAAAAGGGGGAAGGGGAAGGTTGATCAATGGGAACTAAGTTACAGTTAAGAGCAAGAAAGCATGGCAAGAAAGCATAGCTAGAGATAACAGTAATATACTATACATTTCAAAAAATTAAAAGATTTTGAAAGTACTACTATAAAGAAAAGTCAAATATTAGAATATATAGATATGTTTAACCTGATTAATATATTATGTAATGATTAAGCGTATTGAACTATTACAGTACTATATTAATATCTATCATTTTTAAATTTTTATGTACTGTTAAAAACAAATTTAATTTTTAAAATTTGTGGCTAAAATTTTATAATTATCATATAGAGAATTCTATTTTTTCAATTTTAATATCACTTTTATATTCTGGCTTCTGCTTTTTAAATACAAGTTAAGATGATTTGCCAATTATTTGATTTATTGTTTTTAATTTCACGTCATTTCTATCTCATTTCTATCCCTTTCATAAATGAGTTTGCGTAGGTTAATGGAAATATTTGGAAGTATGGATTTGCTGTTTGCAATTCTGATTATACACAATGTGACTTTTGTTATATTGTTTAAAGTCTTTCTTCTTTATGTCAGTGTAGTACTCCATTGTGTAGAAAAACCACATCTTCTTTAGCCATTCATCAGTTGTTGGGCATTTAGATTGTTTCCAAGACTTAGCTATTACAAATTGTGCTGCTATGAACATGGTTGTGCATACATCACTGTGATATGATGATTTTAATTCTTCTGGGAAGATACCAAGCAAAGGAATAGCTGGGTCAAATGGAACCTGTAGTTGTAGTTTTCTGAGGAATCTCCACACTGATGTCCACAGTGGTTGGACCAGTCTACATTCCCACCAACAGTGGAGGAGGGTTCCTTTTTCCCCCCGCAGCCCTACCAGCACTTGTTATTGGTTGATTTCTTGATAATAGCCATTCTTTCTGGAGTGAGATGGTATCTTAGTGTTGTTTTGATCTGCATCTCTCGAATGACCAATGATGTTGAACATTTTTTCATATATTTATTTGCCATTTTTATTTCTTCATCTGAGAAATGTTTATTCATTTCTGATGCCCATTTTTGGAGAGGGTCTTTAAATTTGGGGGGTTTGATTTTTTTTAGTTCTTTATATATTCTGGATGTTAGACCAACTAGAGTCATTTGTGTGTAAATGGATGTTCCTTGAGAACATACTATTGTGTGAAATAAATCAGACACTTATCAGTACACATCGAATTGTTTCTCTGATATGAGAAACCATAAGTGTAAATAAGGACAAAGGGGTATAATAGATATTATGCTTAAAAAAAAGAGATAGTATTCAAAAGAGAGGAGAACTAGATAGGAAAAATGGGGATAAAGAAGAAGTTTAAAGGAAACGTAAGATGAAAGGGGAAAAAATGGAAAAGTGTAAATAAACTTGTTGCAAATAGAGAGGGGTGGGTGAGTAGAAGGGAGGGGAGGGGAAGGGGGGGAAAGCCAAGATACATCATGTATAGGTACAAAATAACCATGTTGATTATGATCGTTATGTATATAATGTACCAATACATGTTCTTGGTAAAAAAAAAATAAAAAATAAATAAAAAATATTAAAAAAAAGTCTTTCTTATAGTTTTATATGTGAAAAATGAATTGTCTATTAAGATTAAATGATATCACAAAAATTAACTTGGAATGGATCATGAGCCTAAAAGTAGAAGCTAATACTGAGTAACAATTCACACAGTAGACACATGAAAAAATATTTTTAAAGGTAGGCATATTTTAAAATTTCTTAGGTTAAGACAAAAAATACAAACCATAAAGAAAAAATGCATACTTTAGATCATCAAAGTTTTAAGCATTTTTTAAAAATTTTATGAAAAGAAAAGGCAAAATATGGGAGACATTATCAACAATAAATATATCTGATAAAGATTTGTATCCAGATCATAGAAATAATTCCTTAACTCAATAATAAACTATCAAATTTTTTAAAGTAGGCAAGAACATTAAAATACATCTTCCAAAATATTTTAGTAGTTAACAATTGCTAGAAAATATGTTCAACATCGCTGATCATTAGAGAAATTTAATCTACCACATATTCATTAGAAAGATCAAAATGAAAAGATCGACAGTATCAAGTATTGAAAAGGATGTGTGATATCTAGCAGGCTGGCAAGAATGTAAAATGGTACAACAGATTGGAAAATTCTTTAGCAGTTTCTTTACCCATATATCTACCAAACCCAGAAATTCTAGTCATAGGTATTTCACTAAAAAAATGAAAACATTCGTCTCTACCCTTATATATTCATGTTCACAGCACCATTATTTATTATACTACAAATAAGAAAAAAAAAACCCAAATGTCTAAAACATTCACCTTTCAGCTTTTTGCACATATTATTACCTTTACTTGAAATGGATTTAACACTTTCTTGTAACTGAATAGTTACTAATCCTTTAGGCATAAGCAGAATTTGCAAGGAAAATGTGAGTTAGGTTCTTCCTAAGGTTATCTTACTCATCCTACTGCACATTTTCTACACAGGGCTATAAATGTCATTAATTTCTGAGCTATTGACAGTGGGGAGTGTTTGGTCTTTGTTTGTGCTGAATCCTAATATTTAGACTCACTATTTCATTCAAGTAGCACTTTTCAATAGCTACTCCATGTCAGAGTAGAAACACAGCAGTAGACAAAATAAAACTTGTGCCTCATGTAGTTTACACTCTTATAGGATACAACATCTGGTAAGTTTTTAATAACTATATTTTAAATCTATCAATCTGAGAATCGCAAAATGTTTTCCTTACCACCATGGGCTATTTGTTTTGTTGTCTATTGCTCTTTTCTAAATTCAGTAAAGAGCAGATGGCAAAATTATATATAAAATGCTAATATATTCTAAACTTGATAGGAGCAAGATTTAAGAATGTACATTATTTCCTTGAAACATCATATTTTTTTAATCCAGAAATATTCTTGTCTACAAATGTTTATTTTACAAGCAAAGACATTTTTGCCTGAGACTACCAGCATGTATTACCCTTCAAACTCTTCAAGTTTTAAGAAGTATGAAATAGTGTCATACTGTTTTATGAACCATTTGAAAAGATTTCTTCATGTTTGACTTCATTTATTTATCTATTTTTAGCTAGGACTCTTTCCTTGAACCATTTTCAGTGCTTATCCAAACAGCATGCTTTTATCCTGGAAGGTAGAAAAATATAACAGTACTTCAGTTCTCTGAGGCGCTGCCCTCCTGTGGTACTGATATCCTAAATTAAGAGCTTGCTCTGAAAGTGTTTAAGATTCTGCATCAAAGATAGGACAAGACACAGCAGTTTGTCCAAGAGAAGGGCAAGTGAGCAGTATGGTAGTAAGTGGGTTAATAAGAAAACTAGGGCATGGAGGACCATCCTTCAAAAGAGAGCAATCTTATCACACTGACAGGTGGGATCAAAATTCTGGCCATCAGGATGGTTGATGCCACTTCCCGCTGCTGCTCTCCCTGTCCCGACCCTGCAGCCATTTGTTGATCCAGAAATGAGATGCGTATCAAATAGAAAAGTAACCTGTGCTATTCTTTGAATCCTAGTCACACTAATTTTTACAAATCAATTTCCTTTTCAGATTAAAAAAAAATTGTTTCAAACAGTTAAGCCAGATCACTTCTAGTTTTGCAAACTCCTATTTGGAGGAATTTAAATGCTACCTATTTTCATTCTAGATCTATAATATTAACCTGATACTCAGTAAATAACAATGCTGAGAGATTAAAATGTATTTTTTTCTTAACAACACTTAAATATACAAAGTTATTAGAAACAGGTCAATTTCTTTACTTAATAAGACTATCATGAATCCTTAATACAGATGGATTTTCATTAAAATAAGTATATAGATTCAAATACTTGAGAAATTAAATGCAGAAAATATTTTCAGAAGACCTAAAATGCTAAATATATTTTCTATTAATTTTATTTATATAGGAGAAATATGTATTGCATTTGTCTACTCATCCTTGACTAAAGTTTGAATTGTCAAATAGCTAAAAGAATCATTCTGCATAGAAAATAATTATAAACATTAGTGTTTTAAATCACAATCTATGAAAAGAACAATACCTAAAATTAAGAATGTACAAGAAGTTTATTCCACCCCTATAATTACAAGAAGTTTATATAAATAGATACTAACATATTTTATAAATTTGAATTAAAAATAAGATTGTTGGCAAAGTATTTATATAATACAAAGGAGTAAGTCTTCAGGTTGTTCATTATAAAATTATTTTTTAAAACTCAATGTTAAAAATGATATGTTTTCTTATAACTAATGACCCATACATAAAATGGTAACTTTTATTAATTTTGTAGCATCCATTTCCTATCATAAGAAATGGCTACATTAAAAAATATTTTGCAAATTTCAAAAAAAAATGTTTAAAATTTCATCATTTAGATTTAATCATATTCAATTTTTGGGGTACAGTTCCAACTCTGTAAAATGGATAATGTGGTAAGCAAAGATATGTAGTTAAATGGGGTTTGTATAATCACAAATAATATGCCTTCAGCAGTTTCTTAAAACATGCAGAGCTTTATACAAAAGTCTGTTATGTTACTAAATACACAATTTCTGCATATCTAGAGAGAAGGGACTGATTTCTAAAACACAGCATGTCATGGACTCACTACAAAATAATTTAAGTGTATGTTTCTTCCATTTTCATAAGGGTATTCAGTTGTTAGCTTGAAAGGATGCTGTAGCTATTGTATATAGGGGTTTTAGCGAGAATTCTGACATATTTGTTCACGTAATATCTTACAGACCAAATGGAAAAATGAAACTCAAATGATAAAACAGTAAACATATTTTATTGAATGCTGATGCTGAAAAATGTCAAGCTGGAAAAAATTCTTTGCTGTCATAGTTCCTATGTTAGGAAGACAGAGGAAAACACTACCGAAACACACAGATCCTTTTGAAAGTATACACTGTAGGGCTATTCAGTAGGGTAGCCGGATGAGTGGGGAGGAAAAAGAACATAGACATAGGTATTTTGAAAAACCTCACCAGGTGAATATATACAAACAAGCTTCTACCAACTCCTCTGCCAACTCAAAGCAGAATTCTACAAAGTGTAATCCCTTGTTCTCTTTGGTTACACAAATTAATCAAAAATTCAGATGACAAATGCATAGCTCTGTGGATCATATCCTTGAGGATAAGTCATACCTAGTCAAATAAACCTTGGAGGATGATTCACAACCACAGTAAACTCTAAGAAAAGGGTCGTGGAGAATTGCTACTAAAAGCTATAGGAGATATGCAAAAAAAGAAAGTGAAAATTAGACAAGTAGATACATCATTAAAATATAAATAGTTTGCAGTTTGAATGAGAATTAGTAATAATAATAAATTGCCTGTGGCAGATAGAGTTTTACACACTTTACATATATAATTTTACTCTTCACAATATGTTTAAGAGCAAACAGGAACATTTTAAGTGTTCTTTTATGCATAAGAAAGGAGATACAGGGGTTGGGGATTTAGTTCAAGTGGTAGAATACTGGTTTAGCAAGCACAAGACCTTGAGTTCAATCCCCAGCACCCACCCCCCCAAAAAAGAAAGACAGAAAGAAAGACACACAGAAAGAAAGGAGATACAGACCGGTTAGGTAACTTGCTCAGGGCCACATGCGGTTGAGGGATGGGTTCAAACTTTGAACACAGGTAATCTCTCCACCAAAACCTACATTCTTAATTGAGTCAGGACATTTGTATCTGTACTCAACTTGATCAGTCTTTATTCAAGAGACAATTATTAAGTGGGAGAAATAAGCTAGACACTTGAAAACACACAGCCAACAAAAAGCTTGAAGAGTTAGTTAATAACATAATCGAGAGTTACATAATGTTTATTCATTCAAAAGAAGAATAGAAAGCTATTATGTGAGAATTCCTAACATTAGATATGACGTCCTAAATTTAAGTACCACAAGGATATTTCTAGCTGTGATGAAAGAACATCTTCCAGATCAGTCCTTCCATTTTAAAAAACTGGAAACTGGACAACTACTATTTGTAGATAGTATCTTGAACCCCAAAGAAAGGAAAAAAAATGAGACTTGTGCCTTTCCATGCTCTGCCTAGAAGCAGTTTTCAGAAGAGGAAGCAGCGTGGTACAGTCATTGTGCTAAATTGAAAAATACAGCAGAGTTTGTTTAAAAACATAGCAGAGTCTGAAAGTTTGAAAAACATAGCAGAGTTAGGGGATACTGAGACTGCTGCTTGTTTGTAAAACAGAGTAAATTGAAAATACACATTATGTAGAAAAAGCTCCAGAACTCTGCCTAAGATGCAAGACAAACCTTTGTTTGCAAGGATGATAATCAGCAATACCAGGTAAAAATCCAAACCAAAGAACACAAATTGAAAACCAGCTGCTGTTCACATATAAATGAAACCTGCCAGTATGAAGTATAACATAAGTTAAATAATCAAATAATTTATATATGCAGTCATAATAGTCACAGGGTTTGGCATCTAAGCAAAAATAGCAGAACAGTGAAACACATAATCAGGAGACAGAGCAATAACAATAAACACCAAAATGACAGAGATGATTGTAGTAGACCAAAATGTTAGAGGAAATTCTATACAAATCCAATGATTTCAAGAAGAAACAATGAAGAGAATAAGAGGAAAAAAATTTTAAAAAGTCTAATGACTCTTCTCAAGTCAAAATACACACTATCTAAAATGAAAAATTTACCTGGATGTCTTAGAATACATTAGAAACTGCAGTTAAAAAAAAATCAGGAAATGTAAAGATAGTATAGAGACAAAAAGAGGGGTGGGGATGTAGCTGAATGGCAGAGCACTTGTCCAGTGAGTACAAATCTGTCAGTTCAATACCTAGTACGAAACACAAACATACACACACATGCACACACACGCACACACACACACGCACGGAAATAGCAAAGAAAATGAAATCAAGCCTCAGACTGATAGAAAATATGTTCAGTATGAACATCTGACAAATGACTTGCGTCTGAAATGTATAAAGTACAATTACATTAAAAAAATACATACCGGGCAAAATAAAGGAAGAAACACTTCTACAAAAAGATGCACTTATGGTCAATTAGACATAAAAAGACACTCAGAAGTGCTGACTATCAGAGAAATTAAAATTAAAACAAGAGAAAAAAGCACACACAGAATAGAATGCTAAAAATACTGTCTTGAAGATTCAAAGCAAAGGTACACTCATGTACAAGTGGAGGGAGTACAAACCAGCACAAGTTTGAAAAACAGATTGGCATTTTCTTGTAAAGTTAAAATACATCTACTATCTAGTTTTTCCTAAGAAAAATTGAAAATCTAGGTTTATGAAAACATATTTGTACATGAAATTCATATTAGTTCGATTCATTATAATTTCAAACTAGAAAGAGTCAGATTGTCAGTAAGCAAGAGAATTATAAAATTGTGGTATGTCCACAAAATGGAAGTCAATAATCAGAAACAAATTAGCAACATACAGGACAGAACAAATGAAATTAAAAAAAAAATGCTAAGCAAAAGATGCCAGACATAAAAGAAGATGTAACTATAAGATCCCACTTACATAAAGTTCTAGGATAGACAATAAGTCTACAGTAATGGAAATTGATTATGTGGCAGTGACTGACAAAAGGGAGTACAAGAACATTTTTCAGTGATAGCAATATTCTATATATTTTTTATGGTAGTTACACAATTTTTCACTTTTGCCAAATGCAACACATTTTACATTCAAAATAGATGAAATTATTATCCTCAAATTACACCTCTAAAAAGCCAATAAAAGTAAATATAAGGTAGTTTATTCCTGACTTGGATTTATTCTCTGTGAAATATTTCAAATGGCATTGGCTGGTGGCATGTTCAAGGCGAGCCAAGTAGTGAGCAAAAAGTATTTCTCAATCAGAGGCCACATTTAAAAAAAAAAAAAAAAACAACGCAGGAACTCCAAGAGATAGTATCAGTACGGTCCAAACATGAGTATAGTATAATATGAAGTATGATGAAGTTCATACTGAAGGCTTTAAAAAAAAAAAAAAAAAAAAAAAAAAAAAAAAAAAAAAAAAAAAAAAAAAAAAAAAAAAAAAAGAATGTTCCAGGCAACTGGAATTGCTTAAAGACCACAAAAGAAAGCAGGGCTTACAGTTGATCTAAACTACTTGAATGTTAATGTGACAGAAACTACTTGACGCTATGCTAATTTTCTATTGCTTCTTTATTAACAACATTTCAATTTTATTGGGTATGGAAATGTGCTCAGGTGTACAAAATCTTTCATCAAACTCCATTTTAGTTAAGCCAATGATACATAAACAGAATATATTGGGCTGACTTTACAAAAAGACCTTAAAAGATCTGGCACACTGGTGGGCATGTGCCTTTCTCTTCCCTTGAAAGTTTGAATACTGATGTGATGGCTGTATTTTAGTCTTTATCGACAACTGCAAGGAAAAGGCAAAGTCCTCAGGACTAATATATTTGAAACACTGAATTAACGCCAAGTCTTCTTGCAGACATTTTTGTGAGAAAAAAATTTACCTACTGCATTTGGACAATTCTGCTGTTGACTTTCTACTATATGCAAGAAAATACAAAACTCTAATGTATTAGACAGATATAAAAATGCACAAACATATTTACCTTGACTGCAAAAAGTGGTATAATATGGGCACTCAAAGAACTGCATAGGTGTTTGGTCAATATGTAATGAAAAATATAATGACGCATCCTTACAGGAATTGAATGGGTTTGCTAAAAATACAGCAACTTCTGTTCTATAGTAACTGGGTAGAATCTGTTGGGCGACATGTCAGCCACATTAAATGATGTCTGACTATGAAACAGTGAATAAGAAATTAGGTGGCCTAACTGCAAAGAACAATTCCTGTAAACTCTAAAATACAATGGCTGAATTATAGTAAACATGTACTGTATTTGCTTATTTCATTATTAGGAATTTTACCTAAGGAAGTAGTACTATGTTACTTCAGTGCAGTAATATTTCTTCTAAAAATTATTAGCAAGTTAGAAGTAATATTTTTGTTTTACTAAAGGTTACAGAGAAATTCCAGGTACTGCAGATTGTAAAGTTACATGATAGTCATTTTAAGTACTTAGCAAGAACTCCAAAGTAGTCGTCATTTTAAAGAACTCGTATAGCAAATAGAATGATTTCTAAATATTGTTATCCACAATATTAGTTCAAAGTACCTTCAGAATTTTAATCCAGAATTTTAATGAAATATTTTATGAAGGAGAGAAATTTTAAGACAAAGATGATTGAAGAAAAATGTAAGAAGTGAATTACAACAAATGACATTAGTTATTATAACTTGAAATCCATTAATATTGTCTAAGCCAAGTCATCCTTTGGAGATAATTTATACTGTGCTTTTAAAACTACTCTTCATCTTACAGTAGCAAATATAACCCAGTGATTCTCATTTTAATCAAGTTTTGTCAGACATTTTGATGATTCTGGAAATAAAAATATTATGACATTCTGGGCCGGAAAGTGAGGGTTCTCTACTTGCTTTCAGTTAAAAGCGAAGAGGTTCCCAAAAGCTGTCAGCCCTGTTCCTTTAAGCTCTGGAAGCTGTCTGAACTTGTCAGTTTGCTTTCATTGCACTTTTATTGAAATAATGCGAGAAAAAAGTTATTACAGTGTTTACACCTTTAAATTGGATTTCTTTTGTAATAGGGTAGAAATGTGACAGAGCCGTCGAAGTTGGAACTGGAAGAGTGTTTGGATATCATCAAGTCCAATACCTCATTCTGCCCACGAGGGAAGCTGGAGAGGCCACATGTGTCATTGGTAATAAAGCAAATTTAAAAGCAGTCGGTGACTCCTTGGGCCACTCGTCATCCTGTTTTTATTTAACATGCTCTTATTTAACTATTTTTATATGACTTCCTCATCCATTGGCAGTAATTTTAAATTCCAGCCACTTTTTAAACATTAGAGAATAACATTAGAAGCACCAGTTAATGATGATAACAAATTCAATTTTATATACATTTATTTTATATTAAAATATAATTTATAGGGCTGGGGATTTAGCTCAGTGATTAGAGTGCTTGCCTTGCAAGCACAAGGGCCTGAGTTCGATCCCCGGCACCACAAAAAAAAAAAAAAAAAAAAAAATATATATATATATATATATATATATATATAATTTATAAAACAAGTTTCCAATACTTCATTTTCTTTTATTAAGGGCTTTAAAAAAGAGATGAAACTCAAATTTTGTTTTCTTAAAATTTTACATTTAAAGACATAGGTGAGAATAATGGAAGATTTTTTCCACTATCTTTGCTCTCTTACATAGTTACCAGATAAATGACGCCCCAGAGAAATGGATAGATTCACATAAGATAAAACATTTTTTCCCATTTTTCAGGGTTTGGAGATGACCTATGACTGAATATTGGAATAATCATCCTTTCATCCTTTGTAGTTGCGCTTACTTTGTCCAGTGGCAACATGTTCAGACAAGCATCTCTCAGATGACATGTGATAATATTCAATTCAATCTTGGCACAGAGTCCCTCAATTTCACACTTGTGCTAGCTGGATTAGCCCAATTATTTTCTGGAGGTTAAGGGAAACTCTTACATTTGCAGGAGAATATCATCCCACAGAAACTAGGATGTAGAACTTTGTTATCTCAACAGAATCCATGGAAGGAGAAAGAACATTTAGTGTTTATTGAATTTTTACGCAAAATGAGATGGAGAGTTCAGAAGGAAATAGATAAGATTCCCCTATAATGTACCCTGAGTTTTTCTCTTTGATTTTCAGAAATGTGTGAAACCCAACACTTTCATTTAATGCATGTATCAGGTAAAATATTTTGAGTAAAATACCAGTACCAGGAACCAGTACTTCCAAGAGATTGGTTCAAGTACATACATATATGAAATACTCATTTTTGTGAGAAGTTTTATATATATCTACTATTGTATGTATTATGTATACATAACTTCATGTATACATATATATTCTTTGTCTCTCCATCTCTCACTCTTTCTCTCTTGTCCTTCCGAAGTATAAAAACGACCACACCAAAACTAGATACTCGACTTTGTAAAATGTAAGCATTTTCATTGGTCAATTTCAAATAGTCAAACTGTCAGGTCACATTTTACAAAATTATAAATTCCACTTAAAAATACAGAGAAGCCTCATGCTTGATGTAAAATGTATTCTTTATATCTCAGATTCTTTTAGGCCATCCAATTTCAAATGTTCTATCTCACCACATTCACAGATAGATACAATTTCACACCTAGTATTTTTATTTCTGGAATGAGAAATGTGATAATAAACATGTTATTCTGACTTAATAGAATAAGGAAAATTCATAAAATTCAATTTTACATAAATGTACCAAAGTGTATACCAGGGTATGAATGATTTAGCCTTCATGAAAATAGAGTAATATTTAGAGACAAAAGATTTCTTTTCTCATGCTGCCATTTACTAAGGGTGTGGTCTCAGGTAACTTACAGGGAATCAGGAGCAGTTTCCTATTCTATAAATTGAGAATAATAATATTATCTGAGTTTTTAAAAAATGAAATAATGAACTATATGAGAACATGCCAACATTAACTTAACATCATTGCAATTAGTCTACATATAACTTTCCCCACATGTTCTTAATTAAAATAAAGAGCAATCCTAAAAGCATTCACAGCATAATTACCAATTACCCATGACAAATGTAGTTGATATGTACTGTAAACATATACTACAATTTTTTAAAATTATCAATCATATTCATTTTTCTCTTTTAAAAATGTTAATGATACATAATCAAATATATCATCAATCCAATTGTCCTGGAATAAATTTCTGAATAGGGACTGGAATAGATCATATGGAAAGTAGTGCTATAGAATACATAATTTTTCTCTAAGCAGTTAGAGAGAAAAAGGATTTCAGTGAAGTGACAATATCAGATTTTCCAACAGAGATATATTTTCTCCATGTTACCAGATGGAGTAAAACAGAACATAAGTCAAAAGTATTTGTTAAAAGTGTCAGTTTGAATCTTCCGTGTCTCCTTTTTCCCCACTAACTTATGATCTGTCCTCTGAATAAATCCCTGTACTTATTCATTGTTATATTAATTATGCTGATACAAATATGAAGGGATAATTTGTGCCAAACAGAGGACACCTCACTCATCTGCCATTTTATACTTCTTTCAAAAAGAGGTTCTCTTTGCTTGCACAAATAGAGATCAAGCCTCCATTAACTGAAGCAGGAAGAAACTGGTGGGGTAGGTAAGATTGGGGGACATCAAGCTTAGGTCTCAGCAGCTTCATTCCAAAAAATTTCCTTCGCTACAGGCTATGTATTATTTGACTCAGGGGATATATTAAAATGTTTGAGTGATCTAAATAAGAATTAAAAAGAGAGGGATAACTGGCGATATATTTCCCAAATCCACAACCCAAGGGAATTAAAGCATTGTGAGACTTAACCGACTTTCAGACCTGAAATATACTATATTTCTTTCACTATCTTGTCTTTTGCATTTCCTTTATTCGTTGTCAGATTAAGTACTTTTGATTTTTAACCTTGAGCACCAATAATCTTAAAACAGAACTGATCTACTGATCTTGTTTTATGCAAGGGATAAAGACGTGTTCCCTGATCTTAGTAAAAGGGAGATAAGGTAGTTCCTTTACCCCTAAGAGAAGGTTTCTTTTCTAAGGAAAGGAAACAGAAGGGGAAAGACGTCAATGCACATGTGTATGCACATATGTGTGGTTGTGTATGTATGGACACCAAGACACTGAGCTCTCTCCCTCTCCTTCGTTGAATTACTAAATCAAATTATATGGACTGGTCAAGGGGAAAACTTGTCAGCACTGACCAAACACTCACATTACTCCCGAAATACAGTTAACAAAAATATACCTGTGACTGCATCAAAGCACAGAAAGTAATGATGAAAATACGTTCAGGTTAATACCCAAAGACTCGTGTTGAATGTCAAATCAGTCTCCCAAGCAGCTTCTTAACTAAGAAATTGATTTCTAATAGACAGGATATTTTAATATGCTTTATTTTCCATGCTTAGTTCTATATTGTGAATATATTTGAAAGACTACACAGCTCAAGAGAATGCCTGAATATTAGAGCAATATTCTAGTTACTGACTGGGAGATTTGTTACAGATTCTCTAGTTTATTAGTGCTCTTTAACATGAATATAATAAAGAATACTGGCAAATGCTACATTAATTTAATGAGAAAAACAAATTATATTCTCTAGAAAAAATAAGAATTATACAAAAATAATTTTAAAATGATTTTATATTAAGGTATATGCATATTTATATGTGTGTGCTCAGTTAAACTATAGAAAATTATCAGTATCTGACACTCTTGAATCATGGTAGATAGAAAAAAAGAGAGAGGGAAAGAGAGAGAGACACAGACAAACAGACAGAATTCTATCTCATATTGAGAAAATCCACTTGAAAACTTCAGTTTCCTTATGCCCTTGTATTATCTGCGATTGTATTTCTGGCATTCTATTTTTAAATATAAAGGCAAGTATAATGCCAGCAGGTGTCAGAAATGACATCTCAGTGTAAAGGAAACAACAAAACAAAAACAAATGAAGAAGTCACAGAAAGGCACTGTTTACAAAGCAAAAAACTAGAAAAATACAGTACACTTAATAATGCAGGAAAAATTATATATTCACTGAACAAGACATGATGTTATTATAAAAATATACATTAGAGTTGAAGAATGAGTTCTTGGAAAATAAAAATATCGAAGAAGAAACAAAAATAAATTGAAAACTAAGAGAAAGATTCAACCAAGCAAGCAAACCAAAACACGGGTCAGGACTATGGGATCAGAACAGGTGGTCAAACACTGAAGGAGGTATCAGAGTGCAAGCACAAATAAAACAAGCAGTTTAGCAGGGTGTGGAGGTGCACACCTGTAATCCCAGTACTTGGGAGGCTGAAGCATGAGAATTACTGCAAATTGGAGGCCAGCCTGGGCTACGCGGTGAGTTCAAAATTCAAGGCCAGCCTGAACTACACAGTGAGATCCTGTCTTAAAAAAAAAAAAAAAAGAAGTCTACAAAATAAGTAAAATAAATATTTACTAACATTTTCAAAACTGAAGCAAATGTAAAGCCAAACTTAAAGCACCCTGAGAGGTATGAGAAAATAAATAAAACAGTGATTCATACCAATGCACATAATCATATAAAAGGGAGATCAAAAATATGGCAAATGCTTAAATTAAAACATTTATTGCCATTAATCCCCCACAAAACACTCTTCATACAGAAAAAAAAAATACTAATTTCCTGGGGTAAGAAGTGGCAAAACAGGTCATCCTATACAAACAATTGCCAAACAAAGCAATACTGAGCCTTTCAATATTAACACTGTAAACTGAAAAGCATCAGAACATGCTGCAGGAAAATTATTTTAACCTAATATTTTAAATCTTACCAAAATACCAATCAAATACATGGCTCAATAAAGGTATTTTAAAATACGAAATACCTCAATTCTTTTATCTCCATCTTCTTCAGAAGTTACTGAAGAATATATTCCTCCAAAATGAAAATGTAAATAACAAGGAATAATATAAATATTCCAGTGAAAGAAGCAGGGAGAAAGGGTCAAAAGGAAATTACTAAGATTTAATAAAACAGGAAATAGCAAAATCAAAGAGACCAGGAGGACAACAAACTCCAAATGATGTCTCCAGGACAAATACCGATGAATTAGGGATCCCCTTCCCTTCTTCTTCTCTCTCCACTCTCCTCTCTCTCCTTTGGGTTCTCTCTATCCCCTTTTTTTTCCTGTCTGATTGTAGGATATATAGTACTTAATTACTTGTTAATTATGTACCTCTATTAAACTTAAGAAAAAATAAAATATAAAATAGTACATTAAACTTAATGATATGTCTCTATTTCATTTAATTTACTGTTTACTTTTTCAAGGATTGTAATGCTCTCACATTGCACTGTAATCATGTAAAGTGAACAGAAAATTATTATTATTTATGTTTCAAGCATTTGTATTTCCACTATATTCCACTACGTTATTCCTTAATAATATCTTATTAAGATATTAAACTAAGGGCATATAACACACGTTAATAAATATTTCATGACTTGATCAAATGAGCTGATAACTGTATTACTTCAATATCCATTAGGTAGGTAGTACATCAAAGGTATCAATCAAATTTTAATTATTATCAGTCAATATTTTGCCACAGTTGCACTTAGCATAATGGGTAGTCTGTTGTTTTTGTTGTTGTTATTTTAATTAAAATAGATAATCATGGTATATTTTCTAAGGTGATCTTGGGAAAGTCATTAATTCAAGGAGCAATTTGCTCTTAGCCAAAAAAAAAAAAAAAAAAAAAAAAACCAAACCCAAAAAACAAAACTCAATGCTTTTCCAGGGTGATTAACTTTCTGCAAGATTATTTTAGTAAGCTGGGTAACTGTGTGTCTTAAATGATGATTGTGCAAGAGGGAGAATCGAGTAACTGGGTAGTGAGTTTAACTGAGGCAGTAGCAGGAAATTGCTTCCTCTGTGGTTTGGATCTTAAGCGTCTCCCTGGGGCTACACGTGGCACTCTTGGGAGGTAGCAGAACCCGGACAAAGGGATTTAGGTCACTGAAGATGCCCCTTGGTACTCCCTTGAGGGTGTACATGGGAACCCCGGCTTCTCCATTTCTGTTTCCTTTCTTGCTTACTTGTCTCTATGAGGTGAGCAGCTTTGCTCCTCCACAAGTTCTCCTTCATGATGTTTTGCCTCACCATAGGCCCCCAAGCAATGCAGTCAGGACTACTGATTGAAATCTCTAGAACTGAGAACCAAATTAAATCTTTCCACCTCTACGCAAATTCTCCAAGGCATTTTATCAGAGCAACAGAAATCTAACACAGCTACTTTAGAAAGTATACAATAAATGCTGCTGTCCGTTTCCTGCTTACAGTATACATTAGTGGGCAGGAACTAAACAGCCATCTTTCCATATGTTAAAAGTGTTGTTTCCTTTAATGATGAGCACTGAGACAGCATTCAGAGCCACAGAGCAGGCCTTGAGAATGACTGATGTTCCATGGGTTATCGCTCTGACAGACATTTACTATCTCCTAATACGTAGTGCCTGATGGGCTCATTCTTTTCCAGAAGCAGTTGTCCCAAAGGCACGATCTTAAAACGTTTAATCTGTTGTGGCTAAATTGAGGAGATAAATATGTTTGGTGTTATGCTGAAATCTTCATTATCCTTTACAGATCCAAGTTTGAGGTAGAGGCAATTAGCAATAAAATATATGACTGTTAGCCTACCACTCTGTTATCATGAATTATTTATGTTCACTGTGTTGGTAACACACCAAAATAAGATATTAAAGTATAATATAGAGGAAAATTGAGCTCACCATTCACCCTTGAAAAAACATTAAAATATTGTTATATTTTAATTCATAACAGAGAATAATACTTTGTTACTCTCTTATGTTAAAATTTACTAGCTTAGGCTCTGAATCTGAATCTTGTCTGGAGGTTTCCTTTTTCACTTAATTTGAACATTTTTGACTATTTATCATAAATATAATAAGAACATAAAGAACTTCTTAGTCCACTGATTAGGGGAATTCATTAGATTTCCCAAGGCAGGATTTATTTCTGCAAAAAAGAATGAGTAGCCAAAATACAATCAAAATTACATAAATTGTTAGATAATCTAATCCAATATAATAATGTTAGAGATATAAAGAAGAAAATACTGCATGTAAAAACTTTTAAAACCAGCATATAAATGTATGTATCGAGAAAGAGCGATACAGAATGAGCCCACAAGTAGAAACTCGTAATAGAAAAATCAGTAACCCATGTCTTCTGCTACTTAGTTATAAGAACTTTATGAAAGCCAATTATTTTTAAATTTCTTCACTTGAGTGTCATGATTTTTACTATCATACTATCAGTTTCAGTTCTTAAATTTCTTCATCAGAAAGTCTGTAAACTAATCCTATCTCATGCCCTGGACCAATAAGCCCTAAAGTGACTGTCCCATCTTTACCAGGCTCTATTCTGTGTTGTCATTTGTTCTGGCAATAATGGCTTTCTGTTTGTTATGTTTTAGATTTCATGTGTACAGAGGTGAGGCCCGGTGGGAAGAAGTGGGTCACTAGGGGTGTGACCTCTAAGGTCACACCTTATTCTTGTCTCTGGCTCCTACCTTTGTGCTCTGTTCCCTGGCTGTCATGGGTTGAGCATCTTTCCTAAGTCATGCCCTTCTGTCATGTTGTTTCTGACTCAGAGCTAACCTGCCATGGACTGAAACCATGAGTCAAAATAAATCTCTCCTTGTTTAAGTTATGAGTGTTGGGGTTTTTTTTGTCCCAGGGATAGCAAAGTGAGTAATACAGAATATTAGTACAAGGGGTAGAGTTATTGCTGTGGCTGTACCTGACCATGTGGTTCAGACATCTTTGGAACTGAGTTTTGAGAGGAGTTTGGAGATGCTGCCTTGAGAAGCTTAGAATACTATAGGGCAAGCTTGATGAAAGATCCTTGTCAGATCTCAGAAGACCAAATCCAGAATACAGACAGCATGGGCCAAACTGATGAAGCTTCAGGTGAGAACGAGAACTCTACTGGCAAGTGAAGTAGAAGTCATGTGTAGCATACTCTGGCAAAAAGCCTGTCTCTGTTTTACCCATGTCCTGAGACTTTGTAGGAGGCTAAATTTAAAGATAGTGGACGAATTCATCTGGCAAGGCAAGTTCAAGGCAGACCAATGTTCAGGCTGTGGTATAGGTATTACTAGCTACTTTGAGTCAGATATACGGTGAGAAGCAGGAATAAAATGCCTGTTAAGTGATTTGAAAAATTTGCAGCTTGATCAGAAAAAAAGTGGCTCCACAGTTGTGGCAATAGAGAGAGTGGTTGCTGATCAGAATTAGCATTTTTAAAAGCCAGGGGCTTTGCATTAAGAAAAATAATAAAGATGGCTTAAAGACATCTCACAAATTAGTTTTTCTAGAAAAACTCCACCCCCAATAGGCTCAAAAGTGCAAAAGTACAAACCTTTGTTTTGAGAAGAAAACCACAGAGGCTTGGTTGGGAGAATCAGTTCACTAAGGATATGACTTGAAATGGTGTATTCTTGCCCCTAAGCTCCTACCTTTATTCTCTACTTCCTAGCTGTCATAGGTTGAACCCCCTTCCTAAGCCATGCCCCTTTGCCATGCTGTTTCAGTCTTAGAGCCAGCCAATCATGGATTGAAACCTCAAAACAAAATAAACCTCCCTTCTTATAAGTTGCAGGTACTGGGGTATTTTGTGTTCCAGCAATGGAAGAGTGACTAATACACTGCCGTTATTAGTGTACTATCACCATAGCCAATGGTGGCCCATACATATTCAGTTCCCTTCATACTACAGTCCCTTTGTTCAAACTAGTTAAAGTAGATCCTTCTTGAGAATCTCCATTATGAAACCTTGGTCAATGGAGTCACAAAATCATCAACTTTTTAGGTAACGAAAACAGAAAATGCATCATCATTTACATTGCTTAACATCTGCCAGAATTTTAATTGAGACTTAGAATGATGAGCCACTTGATAGCTGAGTGTTTGCAAAACTGTATAATAAACTTTTAGCATGAATGATGCCATATTTGCAAGGTGGCTATGGGTTACTGGCATTATGATTCACATCAAAATATGATATTCAATAATCCAAACAAGTAAATCTGTGGTGCAATTATTTTGTCTAAATAAAAGGGTATTTTTATTTAATTATACTCAGCAATACATCTCTAGCTGATCTGTATCTTGAATAGAGAACAGAAAAGAAAAATATTGTAGGAAGAATTTTGAAAGAAGTTTAAATCTGATTTTCCTATGAGAGATTTTTTTCCTCTATAATTTTTCAGTTTTTATGATAAACGTAATCAATTTAAAATGAATCAAGCCTAAATAATACAGCAATATAGACTGTCAGTTTTCCTCAATTGATGTTTGTGACCTATTCCTTAGTGTAGGTTACTTTTCTCATTTTTCAAAGAGTTAGGAAAAGATAGATTCCATGTGAATAGATGATGTCTATTAAAGTAAGCCAAGTGGAATAAAAAATAGCAAGGAAAGGATATAAAAATGTTTAAAGGGCAATTTTTCACTTAAAAAAAGAACTTTCCATGTTAACTGCAAGTAGAGGAAAATGACTGACTGAGAAAAGCAGCATGGTTTGAAAATGATATAAACTAAGAGACTTCACATCAAACATTAGGGATCTGACAAACATCACAACTCAGTCCCCTTGATGAGCCCAGGCTTTCACGTTCTGTCTTGAGGAGGGAAAAATAACAATAATATTAATAATATGAACAAATTCAGCACTCTTCCGTATGTCAAAAGAACACTTTAGCAGCAGGTCACTGCTGGAAATGAATTTAGTGGTTCCAAAATTATGGCTGACCAAGAATTTAACATCTGTCACAGGTATTCATCGTGTGTCACTATGTAAGTGACCTTTTCTATTGTGGTTTCAAATTCTTCCTAATTTGAATTCCTTCAAAATCTTGCTTCATCTTCCTTCTATCTTGTATTCTGCTGCTCATTTTTTCTGATCATAACATTAATTATAACCACACAAGAACTTCTTAAATTTGTCTCTGTATTATGAATGAGATGGCATTTTTTTCCTCTGGAGTAGAAGGCTAAATACACAAATATTAGTTACCTGGGATGAAATACCCAACACCCACAATTTAAAGGAGGAGGGGTTTATTTTGGCTCACAGTTTCTATGTGCTCAGTCCATGGTTGGCTACCTCTAATGCAGAAATAGCATGACAGAAAGACCTGGCAGTGGAAAAGAGGAAAGCTGCTCACATATGGTGGTTGGGGGGGGGGGAGAGAGAGAGAGAGAGAGAGAGAGAGAGAGAGAGAGAGAGGATATAAGAATATACCCTTCTCGATCATACCCCCAGTAACTCACTTCTTATCAGGTCCTACCGCCGAACAGCACAGCTATGAACTCATCAATAAACTAATCAATCCACTGATAAGTATAGTGTCCTTATGATCCAATCACCTTCTAAAAGTCCCACCTTTGAACACAAGACTTTTGGGGATATTTTAAATCTAAATCAAAACACTACAAAATTGATATCCCTTAAAGATGTAATAGCCAACTCTGAGGGTTTATGTTGCCTAAAGTACTTTAAGGATTTTGTTCTTTCCTCTATTTTCTAGGCCATTCCTCACACCCCTACCATAGTAAAGTACAGTGAAGGGTTTTGTAAATGCTGTTTAAGTTCCCCAAGGTTTTCCACACTCTTTCTTTCTATCAAAACTATTCATTGCTGTCCAAAATGTTTTTCAATCAGTCAGGCTGTTTTCAATAGCCTTACAAATACCATTTCTCTCTACTTCTACATATTATTTCCATCATAGAATTATGACTCTACCTATTAATCAAGGTCTTACTGAAATATTTTTTATCACATTAGATATCTGTACTTATTACAGTTAAACTGTTGATTGTTCTCTATTTCATTTCTGATAATGACAACAATAACAGCTTCCATTACCAAACCTATATTGGGGATAGGGCACTGTGATACATGTTTTGTTTACACTAAATTTTCCTGAATACCTTCAGAAGTAGGCATTCTATTATTATTACGATCACTTTACAAGTGGAGACATTCAAGGTTTTTGTCATTAAAAAATGGTCTTCATTTTGTAGTAACTAGAAAAACTGTATTTTAAATCTAAGTTTCTGATATCTAAACTTGGACTCTCACAAGTTTTGATGCCTTGTATAATTTGAACCTTCAATCAGCTGAAAAACTCAGTAAAAGGTAGTTATAATGGCATCAAAATTTTCCTCTTTTTTCTATCATGCCTAAGCTAATTGAATCTTATGAACTTATTGGTTCATGACTTAAATGGACATTTCACTTCATAGTCAAAATTTCAAGGTGTCTTATAACTCAATTGCACTCAAAAGTGATATAAGAAAAGTACAAATAATCTCAAGTCAAACGAAAGCAGGCAAACCAATTTTGTGGCTTAAAAAACCTCAATCTTAGAATATGGAAAAATAAATATGTGCTGGAATCAACCCTCTGTACAGGAACTCTAAGTGTTTTTAAAGGTATCAGTAACTTCTTAATGTAACTATATCCTGACCATAAATATTTTGTTCTCTTTCTTACTATTCTAGGAATATAATTAGTAGTGCTAAGATTTAATTATCTCCCTACTCTCAGTCATAAATTTATAAATTGATCCTGTTTCACAAATTTAATTTTTCACCTGAATTTTGAATAATCACTAATAAATTAAATAATAATCTTTAGTCTGTTACACAGTAACAGTTTCTACATAACTTGTATTTAAGTTTCTGTTGGATTATACCACTGATCCTATGCTACATCAAAGTGTCAGTCTTGATCAAGGTGTCATTGATAAGACACAATCACCTTTAAAAATAATTTGTTAGACTATTAACAAATAACCAGAAATGAAGGCTTGAGAAAGAAGATGAGAAATTCATCTGTGAGGAACTGGAATGGTATACAAGATTATAAGAGTGACATAGACCAGTTCAATTCTACAAGCAATTTATAAATACACACACAATGAAGGTTTTATATATGAGATGTCAATCTTCCAATGTTGGACAAATGCAACTGACAGAATTTCCCTATGATTGTTGGTTATTACAAAGGCACATCTTTAATAGTTCTAGTTCTCATTTGTCTGTTTCACAGACACACAAGTTATTTTTATACAGTAACAAGTTTGACAAAATATGTTGAGTTAAAAACTTACTATATTTGAAAACTAGATTTGAGGAAACTAGATGTTTCAAAATAATTGGTTGTTAGATTTCAAATCTCTTTTCTTTCAAGCCAGCTTGCATTCAACAAAACCTAAATTTTCATGGAAATGCTTTGTCTGTGGTATTACGGAGAACAATAGATTGAAAAACGAGAGATCAGCTCTATCACTTAAGTAGCCTTGTGAACTTGGATAAATCACTTAGTTTCAACATGCTTCGACTTTCTCACCTTTGAAAGTCATTAAATCAATAGCAATCTATGCTGTTATCTATACAGAAATATATGCCATTTTATATTTACATCTTTAAGAAATTTTGAATATTTTGGAGATCATTGAATGTTCAACACCTGAAGTGAATACACACTGAATACTACTAGAAAGTCTTACTCAAACTTTCTAAAGTTAAAAAGGAATAGCACAAAATCCTGTTATTTAATCTGGAAATGAAACACATTAGGATTATAGATGAACAGTACAGTACAATACACACACAATGTTTTAAAGAAAACATCAAAACTCCGCAAATCATCCTTTTGACTAAGTATGAAAGTTCTTTCTTTCTTTCTGAGTTCTTTGATTTGAAGAAAACAATAGCTGGTGAAGCAATGCACATTGTTCAAATTTAAGCATGCCAGAAATATGTAGTATGTTTAACATTCAGTTACTTGCAAGGTTTTGTATTGGACCAAAGCTTCTCTTTGTCTTTTTGTTTTCTAAACTATATACAAAAATATACACATAATTCAGCAAAAATTTGACACAGAAAAACTTTCTTTTCTTTTGAATCTTCCTATTATGTGTTTGTGACTCTCTTATCACGCAATTCTTCCAACTCCATCTAAGTCCAAAAACAAATTCTGAGCTTTTAGTCCTTTGTTAAATAGCTCCCTATGAATGTGTTGTTGCCTGAGATTTCTGTGCATTTCTCTTATACTCTGTAGGTCAAAAGAGATGAATCCCGAATGGTATGACTTTATCATCTATAACTGAAAGAAAGCAAAGTATTTAAGGATTTGATATCCCTCAAGTACCACAAAAAGAAACCTGAGGGAATGTTTTCAACTACTTACCTCTGGACTAAATTTTCTGTTTTGGAATTCTGGAGTGGTGAATTTGACAGAAAATATCTCAATATATTGTTCGTCATGGTACTTTTGTGTAGCAAGGTACTAACTCCATTTTTGATGTTTAATTACTGACAGTTCTTAAGCCTCCCCTATCTTTTCCCCTATCTTCTCAAACACAGGCAAGCTAAGAAAGCCCAGAAGGTCTCTCATGTGGTAAGAAAAGTTCCAACTACAGACAGGCACCCACATAGCTTGGGTGCATCCCCTAACTATTATAACAATCCCAAACCAGTTGTCTTTCTTAGTCCTTTTTGCTGTTTGGGACATGCTTGAAAGAAGCCTGCTTTCCACAGAAGTCTTCATTGTATGAATAATAAATCTCTTCGTACCTACTTGGTGTATGCAAGATAGTGTAAGATTTTTTGTTTCTTTTTATTTCTGTATTTTTTTTTTAATTATTGTTTTTGCAGTGCTAGGTTCAAACCCAGGGCCTCCTTGTACATGCCAGGTAAATGCTGTACCACTGAGTTACATCCCCAGCAATGCTGTGACATCCAAACCACATTTAAGGTGGAGCCTATCCTGTTATGGTAGAAATGTCCACCATATCTTACTGGTTTTGATAGGATTCATGAAGATCTAGTGGAATGTTTATTTCTATAATGTAGTATCTTTAAGATCAGGTAAACATATTCCCGAACCCCAAGTGGCTAACAAGGGGAGAAAATTAGTTATTTCCCCTTCACTCTCTCTTCTTATTTTCTTCTTCTGGCCATTGCTATCATTCCCCAAATATGGTGCTGTGTTTAGTAAGTTGTACTAGGTTTATTAATGCTATCAAACTATCTCAATTCCCGTAGTTACCTCCTATCTCTACACTACTGTAGTCATTGTTTTCTATATTCACTTTCCTTCCATTATATTAAATTACCTTTCTTCTGAAGTTCAAAGTAAAATATCAAACATTCTATTTATTAAACATGTTTAATATTTAGTACTAGTTAATTTCACATGAGATTCAAAATATATAAGAAAAATACCTGTTTTGATGATGAGAATGTGTAATTTAATATAATCCACACATAAACATATGTATATACACACACACTGAGATATGCAGTTCTGACTTACTATACACACAAACATACATACACTGTCATCCAATTTATTTGGTTATAAGTATTGTCTGACTCAGAAAATGTATTGCTGTTTTTAAACAACACAAATTATTACAGACAACTTTAATAAAACAAAAGAAGTTTTGCCAAATTGAAGCCAACACATTACATTTCACCTACGTGGCTTTGAAAAGTGAGGTACACTGAGGTCATTCCATGAGCCACACAGTGCAATTTCCAGGGCTGCAGCACATTTATTGGACGTGTGAAATCACACTTCAACCTAGGTACGATTTATAGTTTATTTTTCAGGAAAAGTATTTATGTGTTAAATTAGTAATTGCAAAGACATCTCTTCCTATTTTAATGTAAAAAGTACCAGGACTGTTTATATATGTGTGTGAAAGTATCCAGTTTTAGAAAAAAGGATTGAGTTTATAGCAGAGATTATTAATTTATTTTTAAACAATTTTTTGTATATCAGAGATAGCTTTCTTTACAGCTTAAAAGTGATTTATTTTAGGATTTTAGAATTTCAATAATAGGCAAGTTGATTTTGAGTATAAATTTTCCACAACCCCCACACCCAGAAGTCACTGAGTTAATTGGAGGAATAAAAGGCAGTCTATGCTGATCCTTCTTGCTTATCACACAGATGTCTGAAATGGAGACACTGTTTTTCTAGGAGTAATTCAGGATATTGTCCTTTTTATCCATCCCTTTCCTTTCCTATTTAGCAACTGCAACTCTCAACCAACCCTTTGGCCATGGGCCAAGAGATTCATAATGAGGATACAACGCATAAAGGACAACATGGTGGCATCCATGTCCTAATTCCAGAATCTCCCACCCCATCCACCCCTAAATCCACTCTGACTATATTGAGCCCTCAGCTTGCTCATCAGAATTTCAAAGGCTCAAGGGCATTCTCCACACAGTATCAAAACAAGCAAGGTATACCAAAAGGAGAAAAGCTCCTGCTCAATCTCTCTTTGTTACCCAGGGATAAAAATCTGCTCCTCATTGCTTTTCTACCCAAGACAAGGAGATTATTGAAGGCCTTAATTTAAGTTAGTAACGTGATAGGGAAAACACTATACTTTTATCAATTTTACTGCTTTATACGGCTTGATATTTAAAATAAATGAGCAAACAAAATAAACAAAAACCAATGAGTACTCAAAGAACAAAAAAAAAAAAAAAAAAAAAAAAAAAAAAAAAAAAAAAAAAAAAAAGAAGAGAAGGGAAAGTGAGCCAGCCTACTCCTACTGAAATAAAGGGAAAAAGTACTGCTGAGATACCCTTTCTGATTGAACTACTGAATTAAATATTAATATGCTGTCTTATTTTTTCAATCAAGCCCTGGATTTGTGACTAGAAAGCATGAGAAACTGTGTGTTGCGCACGCTTCTTTTATTGCTACTATGGTGCAAATAAAGTAGGATTTGGCAATGATTTCTTCTCCAGATAAATACTGTCTTCACAAGTCTTCTTTAGTTCACATTTCTCCCCACACCACAAATATACTTAAGAGAAAGAACAAGAAAACAGTAGGTGTTTTCTGTGCAAATGGTATCTGTTGTCTCAACAAAGGCAGCTACAGGTCATAAAGGCAAATTCTGCATGGGAAAGCTCAAGGCTTCAGTAAATGTTCTTCCTCTGCCTGGGAGACTCCAGTCTTAGTGCCAAACATACTTCAGATCTGAGTTCAACTGCTTTCCTCATTCTCTGTACCTCATTTGGATCACACTTAGCAGCTCTTTTGAAGCACTTGACTGATGAGGCTTCTCAGCTTACATTTTTTGAAGATGGAGACCATGTTAATTTTAATAGCTCAACGACATGACTGGTGCTAAAAACTCAAAATAAAATACCATGTATATGTGTTTCTCTATGCATGTGCAAAAAAAAAAAATAGAAATATTAAGAACAAGTATCTATTTGGTTTAGCACCAGAGAGGCTGTAGCAGGAAAATTGTAAGTTTGAAGGCAGCCTGAGCTACAGAGTGAGATTTCATCACAAAAAAACCTTAAAAATTAAAAATAAAGAATAAAAAAGAATAAGCATATTTGGTAAGATTCAGATTGATGTTTTACCTCACTTCAATGTTTTTAAAAGTTTTGCAAGCAGTTATTCTGTAATAATTAAAAGAAAATCAATAAAAATAGAGATTATCATAGGCTGAAGAGTGTCCCTTCAAAAAATATGTTGCGATCCTAATCTCAATACATGTGAATATAACCTTATTTATAAATAGCGGCTTTGCAGATATATTTAACATGTAAACTATATAGATTAGGGTGCCTCTAAATCCAGTCATATAAGAACAGACGTAAAGGCCAAATGACATGCAGAAGGTAGAACGCCATGTAACGATGAAGACAGAAATTGGAGGTATGTGGTAAGTCAGAGAACACCAAAGATTATCAACAACTACTAGAAGCTGGAAAGATGCCAGGAAAAAACCCTCTGAAGGCCCTATGAACACACTGATTTTGGACTCAAGGTCTCCAGGGCTGTGAGAGAATACATTTCTGTTGTGCTAGAACATCCCATTGATGATAATTTGTTACGTCAGTTCTGAGAAATTCACACAAAGGGCCATGATACTCCTCTACAAATACCTTCTTTAAATTAGGAACATTTCTGTGTAATGAAATGCATTTTGTAAATAGAGCTCATATTTTGGAAATGGCACTGGTCTCTTAAGCTATTAAATCACGCTGTCTTTGTTATATATTTTACTTACACTCATGTCAATTTTTTAAGGAAATTCTGACATAAAGCCAAATACTAGAAATATTAAGCAAACACATGGATTAGAGCATAACCATCACCATCACCAACGTTATCATATCATCATCACTGTGGGGGAGGGGGTTTTGCTCATCTAGATGAAAGTAGCGCTTTCGTTCTTTCCTTCTTATTCTGAGTTCAACTCTTGTTATACAGTGTATCTTGCTAAAAACTAAAAACAGTGGATTTAATCACTTAGCCCTTTGTGCTGTGAGTATAACACAAAACCTTACGGGTAAACCTAGTATATTCAGTTTTAAATACTCTGCATAAGTGCCTAGCCAATAGTCAATTTACACTGCATCAATTCTGTCTATAAAATTCGAAGCTCAGATTTGCTTCACCAGCTACCAGATCCTGGGAAAGCCAACTGGAAAGAGATTAGACAGTCCAAGGCCTGTTTGGCTGAATTTACCACTTGACTAAAGGGAGAGGTGTCAGCAGTATTAGTTGAAGGCTGAAAATTAATGCTGAGGGTAGCTTAACAAGCCCTGAGTCACCAGCCTCCCAGTTCCGAGTGAGGCTGCTGTTGGAAAGCAGCCCAGCGTAACAGCAGCTGTGCAAGCCTTTGAGTCAGGAGCTGCTTGACACAAGCAAATGACTTTCCTTCTGTGCACCTCACTTTTCTCATCTACAAAATGCTAACAAAAATACTTGCCTTGCAAGACCAACTTTTTATAAAGGCCCAACACAGTTTTTGACATTTAATAGCTGCTCAATAAATAACTAGTAGTGCTGTTTCTGTTTCGATTCTGTTTTGAAAAGTAGTTGCTCAGCTCACAAAGCATGTTTAGTTTCACATATGGATTCCAAAAAGAGTAAACACAATTGCTGATTCTAACAAGCTGTTTAAAATCAAGCACGTCATTTAACCCTTTCACCCTTGATGTTTTCATCTGTGAAATAAGAAGGTTACAAGAAGTTCTTGATAGCTCTAATATTCTGTGATTTTAACCACAGAACAGAGCAACTGGAAATGTCAGTTTTCTTTCTGTCATTCTGTCTTAGAGTCACTGAACTATTTTGACAGATTTTTTTTAAACTGGTCACATATGTAATATATGATGTTAACTCCACTCAAGTGACTAATAAGAAAATAGAAAGAAACTCTTTATATTTACCAGCCACCTTTTGTGAGATACACGTACATTTTGATTACAATTAAAGAGAAAATAAAATTCCACTGTCTAAGAGTGAGAAGAAAGTGTTTCAAGGTGCTGACAGTGGCAAGATGAGTAGGAAAAAATAGCATATTCAATGTACATTTTCTCATTCATATAAAATACAAAATGCATGTGTGTATGTATAATTGTATGTTAGTATAAGAATACAAAGAGGAATGGCCATTAAAACAGCAGGGGAGGTGATGCAGTGTGGCAGCATTTCAGAGTGATTTTTCTTCATATTTGTATATAATATTTGAATTTTATAATTTTATCTATACATTCTAAATCTGGTTGCATTTGAGATTAAAAAATATGTACATACGACATTCAAATATGCAACAAATGGTAATTTGAATTTTTAATCCCATTGCAGCTGACACACACTTTCTCTTGAATCTCCACTGTTGCTGGACAACAAGAGAACAAATTTTCCAAAAAACAAATCTAGTTTTTTTCCTTCATGTACTATTTTAGGTAAGGTAAATTCAAGATGCTGTTTGTTTCTATGAAAAACTCTTTTTATTATCCTCGTGGGTATGAAAATCGTGTTGGGGTGTTCCAGCATTTTGCAAGCTTCAATGGCAATTTCCCTTGTGGCATCTGGTTATTAAATGTCCTAATGAAAATTACCGTGGTGGTCAATGGATGTCAAAAATTTATATAAACTCTTTTCTAAATCTACTCAAAGTTCACATTTAATAAGATCTGACTTCACTTTTGCTCTATTAATGCTATAAATTTTCTAGCTCTCAGTTTCACAACTTAAGCAGCCTATCCAAGATTCTATGCTATGGTATTGCAAATTCACAAGATGTCCATAAATTAGGTCAACAGACTCAAAGCTCACATTCCACTTCTCTCACGGATTACTTTCTGTGCTGCATAAATACCAAAGGAAATGTTCCAATGCCACACCAAGACTCTCTGCCCTCAAACAGCACAGCACCATTTCTCTTCCATTGTGATCTCCCTATAGGATCAAGCTGGAGTGGCGCATATCAGGGGATTTCTTTCTAGAATTCAGAATTCAGAAGACCTGCGCTACTATTCTAGAGCTTTCTCTCATGTTCATTCTTTCTTTCCGTAGGGCAGAAAGTCCCCCTTTTTTATGAAAGAAAAATTATTTTCATGATATTCTCATTCTCTGAGAAGCTCAATATGGTCAGGGTAATAGTAGAAGAGAAACTGACCTCAAAAGAAAGAAATACCAGAAAGTGTTTCTAAAATATTTTTTCTTTCATACTTATCTTTAATATTATTTATGGTAGCTTAGTAGACATTCACTGAGGACTCAGTAAGAATCATGCATGATATTAATCATGACTCAGTGTGATATCAGAAGAACAGAACAAAATGTACTAAGCAAATATTTCAGGAAAGTCACTCAACTTGCCTGAGATCTAGTATTTTTTTTAAGATATGATGACAATGATGTGTGACTGACAAGTTTAGTTTGCCACCATAATGTAGTTAACAATGACATAGAGTGGATTTTACTTGAATTCAACCTCAGCCCTTCTACATATTACCTATATTGCTTTGGGTAACCTGCTTAATCTCTTTTTTTCTAATTTTCTCATCTGTAAATTAAGGATTAATAAAAGCAGTAATAATGAAAATATCTACATCATATGTTGTTATTTGGAGAGTAAATGTAGTATAAAATAGTAAAGGTTTTTGATATATTTAATCAATATTTTTAAAACTCTTGCTGTTCAGAATTGTTTCAACAGTGGGTGACAAAAATTAATATGAAGATTATAATCCTGATATATTTATAAGCTAGTTTATTTTATTACCACTATTAATAATACCTTACTATATCTACTATATCTACTCTTCTAATATATCTCAATCTGGCAGCTTCTTCTAATATATCTCAATCTTGCAGCTTCTATTTATTTTCATGATAAATACATTAATAGTCCATAATTATCAAGTAAATGTAAACATAAAAATCAAATTTTAAAGTCATGTCCAAATACTTTCTGTTAAAACAAGGGGGAAAGTGAGAAAGAAAAGTCCCTTGCCCTCAGGGCAAGATAAATTTTTCATAATTCTATTGAGTTGCTTTGGGCAATGTCTTACCAAACTTTCTTTGGCTATAAGAGAATGCCTTACCCTGGCAATTTATAAAAAATGGAGTCTTATTTGACTCACAGTTCAGGAGGCTGGGAAGTCCAACAACACGATGCCAACATTTGCACATCTTCTGTTGATGGAATGCAGAAGAGCAAATAAGCATGTGCAAAACACAAGAGCAGCCTCCTTTGGTAACAAGGAGTACCCAAGGGAAAGGCATTAATCCTCCTAAGGCCTAATCACCTCTTCAAGGCCCCACCTGCCAACATCAATGATATTGGCAATTCAGTTTCATGCATGTAAGGGCAGAATGGGCAAACCATCACAGGCAGAATAAGTATACCTGGCTGAGAGTTTGGGCTGTAAAAGGGAAATTAAAATAGAAAATCAGAGCCTGGCTTCCTGCTCTCTGCACTAATGAATTTCAAGCAAGCTTCAAAATTAGATGAAGTAAACTGCCAAATAAAAACATATTAAGCATGATTTGGAAGACAATTGCTGATTTTACGCACCTGGTAAGAAAACTGCCAAATACAATGGAATTCACCTGGATGCCAAAACAAATGCTTCGACCTCTCATTTCAGCACTAGTAGAAACCTTCCCTCCAACTTTCCTAGATTTTATAAAAGCAGTTCATGAACATGAGTGACCCTGACAGAGAAAAGAACAAATAGCCTTTTAGTATTAAACCAATGTTTTTTGCAAAACTGGGTTTATGAGACACAAATAGAGTTACTTCTGAATTTCAGCAAGCTCCAAATTCTTGCAGTACAGAAGGAAAATGTGTTTTTAAGCAAAACTACTTCAGTTGCTTTCTCCTTCCCTCTTACAGATGGAAACATAAGTCACTCTAATAACGTTGACATCCATTTTATCTAATTCCTGCCCTTCTCCTGACATGTTTCATTTTTAATAATTTTAACAAACGTTTTATTTTAAAAAATTGCCCTGCATATGCCGCATATGTTTATGTTCTCTTTATCAATTTCACCCACTCCTACTTTCTTGTTTGATCAATGAGAAAGAAAAATATGATCAACACACACACAGAATTCAGACAGACCTGTAAATGATTCACACAAGACCCAGGAAAAACCTGGTAGCCCAGTGAAGCAAACTTATAAAACTCTTACTTAATCTAGAGCATTTAGAAGAAATACTGTGCTAAATTTCACTACACTGCAAACACACGTGAGACTGATTGGTACTGTCTTGTATCGGACTTTGCCATAGGGATTAAAGTATACAACACAGCTTCTCTCACCCTGGATAATTAAACTATGGACATAATGGAAAACTGTATCTGAGAACAACGCAAGCTGTAAAGCTTTGATAAACAGAAAAATAAAACAAAAGCAAAGTAACATAAAAGAAGATGGATAAAAAGGAGAAACATCTTTTTTAAAATTAATTGTTATTTCTTTGATCTTTGCAAGTAAGCCTTATCGTAGAAGTCAGTCACTATTACATTTTGGAAAATTAATTACGGAATAGTATTCAGAGTGCTTCATGAGACTTAGTTTATGTAAATGTTCCTCTGTACTATTTGAGAAAATGAGAGTACTGAGACAGATCATGACAGATTTGAAGAGAACTCCAATTCATATACAAAAAAACTTGTATATAAATGCTTATAAAAGCATTATTCAGGGGCTGGGAATTTAGCTTAGCAGTTAGAGTGCTTGCCTTGCAAGCACAAGGCCCTGAGTTCGATCCCCACCACTAAAAAAAAAAAAAAAAAAAAAGCTAAAAAAAAACCCAAAAAAAGCACGATCCAAAATAGCCAGAAAGGTCTAAACGTCCATCAGCTGATGAAGAGATAAAGATTTTGTGGTATAACCACACCACAGAATACTATTCAGCCATACTAAGAAATAGGTCACTGACATGCACTACAACTTGGGTTGACCATGAAAATACTACGTTAAATGAAAGACATCAGTCACAAATTACCATACACAGATGACTCCATCCATACAAAATATTCAGAATGGAAAATTTATAGGGACAGGAAGATTAGTTGTTTGCAAAAGATAGGAGGAGGAAGAATTCTGGAGTGACTGCTAATAGGCACAAGATTCCTTTCTGGGAGTGATGACAATGTGTTGTAATTGGTGACTGTTGGACAACTTATGACTACATGAAAAATAATAAATTATATACATTTAAAATTGTGAATTTTATGGCATGTGAGTTATATTTCAATTTAAAAAAACTTAGTTGAAGCCACATTTTTTCTGTAATTGATTTTCTAGATGAAGGAAGATATCCATCTGAGTGGAATCCCTTTCCTAAAGCACTTTATCCTTCCATCCTAAATTCACTGTAATTATTTTGCAATTATCCCTCGTGTACCTTGGTTCCTTCAGGACACTTAGTTCCATGAATAAGAGGACTTCATCTTTTTTTTCCCATGCTGCATTTACAGTTCACTGGAGTAATATTTATCGATTTCTGTATGAAGAAGGACACTCTTAGAGAATGTAAACACACCATGTGGAAAGGAAGGAGGTATGATCATGCATTGTTTCTTTAGAAAAACCAAAAAGTTGCTAATAAGCATCTTGAAGAATGGGACAAAGGTTTGCTTTCATAATTCTAGGAACTTTGGGGGAGCCAAAGCCTGCTGTCATGTAACTATGCTTAAAACTCCCTGGCGAGAAGTACCTTCTTTCTGTGGCACTCTGGTGGAGCACGTCAGTTGCCCACCTGCTCAGTCTCATAGTAGTCCCTCCAATAAGGAAGCCTAAGAGGTACCAGTAGACTGTTACCAGCAATGAAAGCTATCTCATCCAGGGGTAATAAATAGAGTGCAAATATAGAGACCACAGGGATTCCTTATCCTTGCCGTTGTTCACCATCTTGATATAAATCATTTAGCCATTCTGGCACTTAAAAGTATTGTCCAGGAAAAGATAGTCACATTTCATCAATGTCCACCTCATTATGTGTAAATGTTATTTTCTATCAGCCTAATTATATAACAGTTACTTCCACGTTTACAAAACTTACAGTATTTCTTTTAACTCTGAAATGAGAACGATTTCACCATATCGTCTCTATCTTATTCTACCCACTAAATGGCAAAATAAAGTTTTGAGTTATACCATGAAAATGGTTGCTAGTCTGGACTCTGTTCTGGTTTTAGAGAAAAGAAAATAAAAGAATTGTGAAGCTCACATGAAATTTTCATATGAATATTACTTGAGACCCTCAAAAGGTTAAAAATAATTGTCAATGTAATTTAATCACAGACTTTAAAATAGTAAATGTTGCGATTACCTTTCTTTTAGAAAATGATGTAACAGTGAAATATCATCTCACTGTTCAGATTTTAGCACATTTACTTATTAGTTTAGAAGATTTTCCCCTCAAGAGAAATTTATCTTAAAAATTATATTCTCCTTCTTTTACTTCTGAACATAGGATCTATCCAAATAGGTAATGGATACAGTCCATAAGGATTTTATCAAAAGATATTTTGTCCAAGGGACCCTTGAATTCTTTGAAATTATAGGAAATTTTTAAAAGTACGTTTTTATGTACAGTTCTCCCGGAAGAAGATGCATTTCTCAATTCAGTCAGAGCCTCAGGTAATGATCACCACTTCTATTTTATGCCTATTCTCATTCCATAATATCTTTTTCAGTAGTAGTTTGTCCTCGCTATCAAGCAGATGCTGTGAGAAATTAAAGACAAATGTAAGGTATCATTCCTGGCCTCAGGTATTGAACTGTGCAATTAAGGAGTCAAATCTTCTGTTTCCTCATTTTTCATAAGACAAAGTGTGCATCTGTCACCCTCAAGATCACCTTTAGTGCTAGAAACCTAAAATTGCAAGGCATTATTCACACCCATCAGTGAAGTTTAAAGAGAAAAAAAGAAAAAAAAAAAAAACTCACAAACTACTTGGGCCCTTTCGACCTCTTCCTAGAGTTCTCAGCTACAGCTCCAAGCTGGCGGACACCTGAAGCAGGACCCTCCTGCTCGGCCCCTTCATTTTGCACAGGATCTCTATTTTTTGATTAGTGACTGTAGTCAGTGTGTGAAGCGACTATCATTATTTGCAACACTAACTCCAAGATTTAACTTTTTTCCTTCTCAAGATTGCGAGGAACGGAACGGCTTTGAACTGCGTGCCAGAGCAGGGTGCCAGCCGCAGCTGCTCCCGCTCCTCTGGGCTTCCGCTGTATTGCCAAAGGCTGTACTGGAGGCTGTGTCTCAGGGTCTCTTTCAAACGCTCGCCCTGCTTCTAATGATCATGTGTGGGCTCTGTGCAACACCTACTCTGTTACTGTGCAGGGCACGTGCAACACAGCAGGGGTAACAGACTTGCTCGCTCTTTTGTGCTCGCTCCTTCGTGCCCTCTTTGCCTGGATAGGACCCATCTTAAACCTCATTTATGGGAACTCAAGGAAGTCCTCATCTATCTCCATGTTAGCCTGTGGGACGTTTCACAACACTTGTGGAACCCAGTCCGATTGTTTTTGCTTTTGTTTTCTTACACTCTGTGCTGTTATATAGATGAGCTGTCTGGTGTCTTTGTTGCTGTGACACTGGGCCCTTATTATGCTTTTTATATTTCCATCATGAAAACTAGGCCATGCTGTACAACCTTAATCTCCAGGTTGACTCCAGGTCCCAGCTCCTTGCCTCCTGTGAGTAGTGCTATGTGTTAGTTACTCTCTCATCACTGGGACAAAACATCTAACACTCACAATTTAAAGAAGGGGTTTATTTTGACTCATAGTTTTTAGAGGATTTAGTCCGTAGGCCACTGGCTCCAAGGCAGAAAGGACATGGTGGAAGGTTGTGGTGGAGGAAAGCTGCTCACTGAATGATGCCCGGAGAACAAAGATAAAACGGCGGGGCCAGTGAGGGAGCTATATCCTCCCAAGTCACCACCCCAGGGACTTACCTCCAAGCAGGCCCCACCTCCTAACAGCACAATCATCTACTGAACTCATTAATGAATTAATCTACGGATGAGTATAGTGCCTCCATGATCCAATCACCTTCCAAACACAGGACGCTTTTGGGAGTCATTTTTGATCTAAATTATAACACGCTATTTCCCTTTACCACCCCATCGTGATTCAGTACAGAGTTTCTCTCTTCAATGAGCTTTAAAGAATGTTTGAGATCACACAATAAGAAGACAAAAATTTTAAATTGACTATCAGCCATCACTGAACTTTAAATAAATCAGACATTTTCCCATCATTGGGATATTCCAAGTCATATCCTCTCTTAAGTACTCCTTTCCTTCTCTAGTTTCACTCTCATATTCACATGACTTGTTAAGGACAGTTTAACCCTCCACACTAGCACCATACTCCTGACATAGACTTTTGTATCTAAAAACTCATTTACGTGTTTTATTAGTACAGTAGCTGGAAAAGTCTGGTGTTTTCCATACAAGTCCAGGATTAAAGGCAGGGTTCCACTTTTTGGTCTCATCGGAGCACACCCAAGGGGTGATGTTCTAGGCTGTTCCTGTTTATAATAATTTATCGAATTATAAGCCAAAAACAGGAACAGATTACTGAAGTAACAAAATAGTTGTGCTGAGCATTATTTTACTTTTCTTCTCGAAGGGGGAGAAAACAAAGGTATGCTGAAATTTGTATTGGTTTCCTCTATACTTTTATAATAACGAAGTAAAAGTAGCCAATTTTAAAGTTTCCCCTTATATTACTGTAGTTTGCTAGGACTGCTGCAAAAAAAATCACAGACTGGAAGGCTTAAGCAACAGAAACTTACATGCTCACAGTACAGGAAGTCTAAGACCAAGGTGCTGATGGCATTAGTTTCTTCATAGGCCTCTCCCCTGGGTTTGTAGATGACCATCTCTTCATGTGCTTCTTCATAGGACCTTTACTTTTTGTTTGTTTGTGATCTAATCTCTTCTTATAAGCACACCAACCCTATCATACCAAGGGATGCGCTAATGCTGTCATTGCAACCGAATTATCTTTCTCTCCAAATACAATCACATTGTAAAGTACCAGGAGATAGTACTTAAACACATACATTTTAGGGAGATTCGTTTCTGCCCAGAACACGTCTTGTCTGAATATTACCTAGCTTCCACCTGCAAATATACTGGTAAATCTTGGTTTGAATCAAAAGAGGATCACAATACCACCTAGAAAATGTCTTGTGTTATTTGTAATTACTCATAAATTCTTTCATCTTAAACTACCCTGGCTGGTCTATGTGTTTAATTAGTTACTCCAAGTTTCTCATAAGTTCTTCAGTTTTGTCTAATTTTCCCTCACGTATCAAAAGCTTTCCAAAGAACACCAGCCATCAGTCTGAGTAAGGTTACAGAATTTTTTTTAAATATTTTTTGTTGCTGGAATTTGGACCTATGATGCTGTACTACTGAGATACATCCCCAGCTCTTATTTATTTTTAAGTTTGAGACAAAGTCTCATAAATTGCCTAGATGGGAATCAAACCTGAAACCCTCCTGCCATATCCTCCCTTGGTGGGATTACAGGTGTGTTCTATCACACTTAGCTAAAGTTACTGAATGTTAAACCAGGTTAAATTTACCTGGTTTAACATTAACTACAGATTCCAAAGCTCCTGGAATACTGAAATGACTGGGGCTTTCAAAAAATACCATGGTAACAACGTAAATATGTTTGTGGAGCAAGTGAAAAATTTCAGTGAGACATATTCTGAATATAATTGCCTATAGCACCTTACCTTTTTTGGCCTGTTCCTTGCAAATGTACATACTATATTATTTTAAAAACTGTCATTTTACCTTTTTTTTCCTAGGATAAAACCACATTTTCTATTCCATCACTGAAATGGGAAAAATATCACCTGAGGGACTGGTTAGAGAAGGCTATTTAAAAGTTTGTTCAAATTCGTTTAAAAAAAAAATAGATTTTTGAACGTGGGTAGCAATGAACTGGAACAGATCACGCTGAGTAGAAGATTAGTTGGGATACACTGATTTTCCAGAATCCAGGCTATACCAAAAATTCAATTATAAATCTAATTAGAACTTTAATTGTTAAACAATCAACCAGATTATTTTTTGTTTTCGGGTGTTTTGTTTCCTGCTGACTCATAAGCAAGTGCACAGGCAGGTGCTAACTTTGCTACTGCCACGTGGCCCAATCAGCTCTGACCCTTCCAACTTTCTTACTTTTTGACATCGTACCTTAGGCTACAAAATATACAAAACCTGAGGTTTAAACCATGTGAGTCTACGTAGAGTCATAAAACTGGAGAAGGATTTGTGATCCAAAGGGGAGGGGGCCAGGGCTGCAGGCCAGCAGTCTCACTATACAACTGACTGAATAATAGTCCTTTCAGAGGCTCCTCTAACAAACGCACACCACAGTTGAATACATATGAGAGATCGTGCAGAGCACAGCGCATTTGGACTCTGGAAAATACATTACAATAATATTAAGTCTAAAAGTTCTATAGTAAAGATATCTGTGTAGCTCAGTTTAGCCTTCTATTTCCTTAATAAATTTACTTTGCTAGCATTATCAAGTCTTAAGCCCTAGGAATTAATGAGAATGAGAGGGAGAAAAAAGAAGAAAGGTTTTTAGGAATGCTTGTGCCCAACAGAAAGCAGTGAGGGGATTCAGTAATCACATGACTATATTGCGTGCATGTAAATCATAATCTTTGTGAATATACAAGTGGGGCATCAATTCTTTTTTCACTCAGATGTCACGAAGCAAAGTTTATTGCCAGTCTGTTTCCAGCAGACAGAGCTAATTTCACATGCAAAGGAGCTACCAAATCTGAGCTTTTGACATACTACAAAAAGAGTCAAGTTTATACTTTTCAAAAGTCTAATACTTACATGGTTTTCTCTCAAAAACATAATATTTCAAAGATTTAATTTTTCAGTTTTCACTGAAAAATTTAGGACTGAGTGGTTGTTGATAGGCAAAACAAAAGAATACACTTTTTTTTCATCCTAGATACATCTCACAAATGAAATTGCATGGAACTGAAATTTACAATGCCAGCAGTTTGAAGATAATGCAGTAACACTTTAAAGTAGCATTACAAGATTTTAACATACTTAAAATTCAAAAACTCTTCAGAGAATTCTGGAAAATGGAAAATGTTTACTTTAGGAGCACTCAACTATGTTTTGGTTTAACACTAAACTATAAAGAAATTCATGAAGCCTTCCTAACATGTAATTCTTAGAGTATGCTTTGTAAATGCAGTTTTCAAATAAAACAAGAGATAAAAATGATAAATAATCCTTGATCATCAAGACTGTACAGAAATAGTCTCGAGGATAATTTAAAACAGTAGATATCAGCAAATATTGTATAAAATCACAGTTTTAGACATTTATTTTGTAGCACTCATTGTTCCAGTAGAACTTCTCTTATTGATTCAAATCCTCTGTGAGAGCCATGTTGATTGCTAAGTATTTGAAATGTAACTAGTATGAATGCATGTTAAATATTATCTCATCTGAATTAATCTAAATTTAAAGTTGAATAACCACACATTTCCAATGACTACCACATTAGACAGCAAGCTCTAGCTCTTCTAAATCACGGCAGCCAAGAATCAAGTAAAGTCAAGTTTCAGTGGCAGACCTAATGATTGTCTATCCAGATGTTCCACTGTGATGATCCATCCTGGAGACCTTGCCCCAGCTGCAGTGATTGTTAGCAGCAGACAGCCTCCAGTTGTTTAGATTACCAGGGTTTGCTTGCCTTAGTTATAATCGCTCCACTCAGTGCCATGCCATTCTCGGAGAGACTCACTTCTAATGACTTACCACAAAAGTGGCACAAAGACTGAGCCATTTGGACCACAAATTGACAAAAAAGATAGGTTATAGAGTCACTGTGGTTGGATAGTTTTACGGTTCCACCTTTCTTCTTGGCCAAACCTGCTTGTTCTCCCTATTTACCACAGGTATTAATGTCTAACAAAAATCCTCAAAGCCAAACTCTCTCTTGATACCTGCCTTGAGAGAAATCAGTCATCGTCAGTCTCTAAGAATTGATAATTAGTGATTTTTAGGGTAGTTGATAGGGTAAAACAAGTAAAAATGGGTATTTATGAACCACTACCGTTTACGTAAAAATAAATGTCAAATAAGAAAATATGCATGTATCTGTTTATTTGCTTAAAAAAAAACAGAAAAAAACAAAGTAAAAATGAATCAAGTTGACTCCCTATAGAGACTACTAGGCAGAGTGAGGTGGAATAATTGAACAGTGAAAATGGTTACTAAAAATTCTGAACATCAAGTTTTTGCATAACTTTGACTTTTCAGCCCTATTATATTTAATAATAAAAGAATAATAAACCGGTGAGAGGGATTTAGCTCAGTGCTACCTTAGCAAAGGCAAGGTCCTGAGTTTGATCCTCAGCACCCCCCAAAAAAAGAACAATAAAATGATTGTTTACAACCCTTTTATATTTAATAATACAAGGAAAAATGATTAAAACTAAACAATTAAAATTAAATAACAATAGAAAAAAAAGGAATGTAAGTATATTTTTAAAAATTAACAACTATACTAAGAGGGGAGAAAGGATAAAGAACTCGAGTAATTTTTGACCACAGTACAGAATTAGAACAAATCTACAGTACAAAAATCACAGGAATTGTAATACACTCACTCACACACACACACATATATATACATATATATATTTGGGAACAAAATATCTTGTTTATCACAGAGCTCTGGAACAGCAGTTCTGTATTTTAGCCTCAGGCAAATGATAATTAGAACCATATTTCTTCCTGCTAGTGAGGGAGTTACAAAAATGGAAAAGGGAAGGCTATAATTAACCCATACACGTGGGTTAGGAATGGATTGGTATATAAACATCTCTATACATATATCTCCAAACCTGTATCTATCTAGATAACCTTCCTAGCTTTGTTTAGTGAAACAGCTTAAAACAACAGTATTCCAACAGTGGTCAATAGATCCAGCACTCAGATACTGATTCTGAACATCCTTCTCCAATGAAAGAAACTAGCAATCATAAGAAAATTGATTAGTCTGAGATTGAAGAACCTAAGTCTAAAATATCATGTTGCATCAGAAATTAAGCATACTGACTTTTATTCTTTAGGCTCAGTCTAGTACTTTTACTCTGATTTAGCTGATATTTTCTGTTCATCTGTTGCCCAGTTTCTTGAAAAGGTGGATTATATTCAGAGTTATAAAAGTTTGAATCTTTGAGGAAGATAATTGCATCTTATACAGTTTCAAGATATTAAATAAAAATTTTAATAAAGTTGAGAAAGTGAGGAATTTTGAATTTTCCATCAAAATAGTACACATGATTTTGTGGCTGAAAAAATAAAACTGACTTTTTAAAACCAGTTTTGTTCTTTGGTTAGTTTGTTAGTTTTTCAATTTATTTATTTTATAGTATTCAGCAACCGTTTTGTAGGTAGAGAATTCATGAATATTGATAATGATACATAATTCAATTTAAATTTTCTCTGATGTCATATTGACACAATCTAAACCTATAAGCAAGGTATTTAATTTTTCTATCATATTTCATACCTCACCCTTAATATTATCCTCAAACATGTGTTGAATATAAAACTAAATCCCAAATTTGTTTAGTATTAAATCTGAATTGTGTGATATCCTACCAAATTTCAATCTTTATCTTCATAAATCTCATATATCTAAATTGTATTATGAATGCAAAATACCATTTGTGGAATCCTCACCATATTAGGAATTAAACAACCAGAGCTGTAAATGTAATTATGGTAATCAAGTCACTTTGATTAAGGTCATTTTACTTATCTGCAAAGTAGGTCCTGTAAAAGCTGTCTTATTGAAAGGACAAAATGATAAGAATAAAAATGCAAATGTGAAACTAATTCTGTTGTGCCAATAGCTGCTTATGCTAATTGTGATAGATATTTATTGGCAAATATATTTTAAAAATATTTTTTTCATCCTCAGAGTTTACCACAGAGCCCTGAGAATACTCTGGTTCTTAAAACAAACTAATCGTCTCTATTGATATAGCATTTATTTAATTTAAAGTAGAGAGCTCCCTGTATAATAATAAAGAACATTCTGAATGACAAATGTATTATATGGCACACTGATTTCTCAAGAATGATAATCACTCAACAATTTTCCCTGTCAGCTAGTCTTAGATATTTCCATAATCACTTGGAAATTTGTCTATATGGGGCCATGAAAACTTATGCTAAGCGATTATTTTAAAAAGAAAATTTTGATTTTTTTTTAAAAAGTAACAGGTTTAGTTTAACCTATTTTCAAACATGTTATATATTGAAATTTCTGAAAAATTAAGACTGTTTAACAATGCTTCTCTCTCTCTCTCTCTCTCTACCTCTATCTGTGTTTTTAATACTGAACTTCACAAACTTTACAAACTTGCCTGTCATCCTCAGGCAGGGGCCAGGATAAGCTCTGCATTGTTCCAATTTAGACATATGTACTGACAAAGGGAGAGAAAGAATGGTTCCTTTTAAATGGTTCTAAGAATCAAGTTGATTCATATTTGATATAGGTCTAAAGCCTCCAGGACAAATAGCAGAATCACCAATTATGGTGAAACAGTAAGAATACAGACACGTTTATTTTTCCCCGACCAAGTGACAAGGCATTTCATGCCATGAATAGCTAACATTTTACTTTGACAACCAGGCACATATTTATTTTTTCTGCTCTTCTAGTCAGAGAATATTTCAACCCTGTCTCAGCTGATTTAGTGCCAACTCAAGTCGATCTTTTGACATTTGTCTAGGTAACTGGACCAAGACTACCTGGTAAGAGTTGTCACAAATTACACGGATATTTTTTTACCCTTGGAATAGTTTTTGTTGTCAGGGGTGAGGTTGAACAGACAGTAGATAAACAACACACAGACCACTGAATTGTAACTCTGGGAATATTAAATAAACTGTATTGTTTGGTACACTTCACTAGCGTAAAACCACTGAAAAGACTTTCCTCTCCCAAATTTAAAACAAAGACAAAGGGAGAAAGATTACAGCCTATAGAGAGAGGGATACAGAAAAGAAGATTTAAATCAGGATTGATTTCAGGAAATACAGTATAAGGATATTCAAGTCTAAGCCAAGATGAAAGAAATGGCTTGAATTTCAATTGACTAGTAGTCAACAGACTTACCAGGCAGTTATTTGGATACTGTGCTAAAATCAGTACTGTAACTAACAGAACATTCAGATGATAAATTAAAAATGTATTTGAAAAGGAAAAGGCTTCTGACTCCAAAAAACAGTTCGGATATTCCTATTTCTAATGCAAATTTCGGACAACCTTAATGTTTAGAAATTGGAAAAAGCTTTTTTCTTTCCATGTTTCAACATAGACCAAATGGACTGCTGAGCAGTTTCTCAGTTCTTTTACTTTTGTATTCATCCCATAGCTTCCTACTTCTCTTTGTTGCCCGTATGTAGCTGACCAACGATTTTAGACCAAGTAGAAGGCCACTGGTTACTACCACTGATGTTACACGAAGAACCAGTTCCTGTCAATGTAGTAATACCTTGGATCACAATCGCTTCTATTTGCAAACATTTTGGTTTGTAAGCTGTTGCTTCTCTTTACAAACTCCACATTGGTGACAAACATGACCACAGCCATCTTCCCCCACAAACACAAACACAGCCATCTTCCCCCAAATTGTGAAACAAGATAAGTTCGTGAACTGAGGCACAACTATACGTATGCCCCACTTACCTCAGCGTCTGGCTAAAATAATCACGATTTTTGTGTTTCAAGTTTGAGATTAGAATTTTGCTATATAAACAGTAAAGACTCTTAAAATTCGAAAATTTTATTGTCCTAGGAAGTGAGGTTTAGTTTGACCATACTTTGGTACAGTTGAAACACACATAGCAAATTGGTGCAAGCAATTATAGTGGATCACATATGCCACTCCGAAATCTACCACTTTGACACAGGATTATTTTCAGCTGAGGACGATTGAGAAACTGAAAACTTAAAAACAAAACAACCAAAAAACATCCTCTGCCCTCCTCACACATCTCCACCCAATGTACTTTAAATCAGGTTTGGACTCTTTTCTTCTGTATATTATTTTTTCCCTCAGTTTGCCACCTATGAAAACCTGAATCCCCTTTTCTTTATCTTTTTACTTCTCTACAAATTTATCATATTTTTATTAAGTTTTTATTTAAACTTCACATTCTAATAACCTCTTTGAATTACTCATCAATGAATTCCTCCCACATGCATTGTGCTGTGATTTATCTTTTCTCAGTCAAATTGCAGGTCCCTAGCTAGAGAACTTGGACAGTACAAAGGAAAGTTTTCTGTCTTTTTTCCTACTTACATGGTCATGATTAAAGTCTTTGATATGCTAATTTAATCTTGGAAATATATGATAACTTATCAAAGGAATGAAGAGAATAGCTTTGACCTCTGATTTCTTAATACTTTAAATGGAATTTTGAACATTTTTAATCAATGGAATTCTGCTGCTTTAAGTGGTATAACAGATGTGAGAAAGTTGACAAAGCATTAAGCGGGGGGGGGGAACATGCATTTTGTGAACAAAACTTTCAGGTTTAAGTGCTTGCACACACTTTTTTTTTTTTTTTGCAACTTTAACTACATTATAGTTTAGCTACTATCTCAGAATCAAAATCATCCAACACGTACAGCTGTGTTAAGAGAAGAAGTTCATCCAACAATGACAACTTATGGTATCCTGCTGAGTGCAAGAATTGAGCTATAATTCCAGAACCTATATGTCAACATCTTGATGGATACAGTGGCAACAAATATGGAAGACACAAGATACATCAGAGCAGTAACAGGGGATTAGAAAGTCTGGATCAATAGCCCCAGGGGTTTAATTGAGATGTAGAAGATTAAGGACAATAAAGCTTTTGTAGCCCACTTGTTCACTAGTTCTTGAACTGAGTTGCGTAGGAATCAATAGAAGAGCTTATTAGAACACAGATGGTTGTCCCCTCCAGAATTCCTAAGTCTGAGGAATAGCTCATGATTTTTCGTTTCCTTAAAAAAATTTTATGAGATTCATATTAATATAGTGTAATCTTTTTTTTTCTTTGATTATAAAGAAAACCAGGCTCAGAATATTTAACATGCCCAATGGATCCAAAGGCTTGTTTTTGTTTAAAAAATAGTCCCAGTACACTCTTACCTGTTTTATAGGGGCAAATGTTACTTGGAAACTTTTTAACCTTTGCTCTGATTCCATAACAATCAAGAACTATTTGACTAGGTGATGAGACTTGACTAGAGCTACCTTACACGGAGTGCCCGTGTTTCATTCGGACAATCCATTTGGATCACGTATTATGGAAGAGTACACTGACATTCCTGATCACAAAACACCTACTTGAATCAATACAAAGGAGTACTTCTGTAGCAGAAGACAAGACTGTAATCAGCGGACTCAAGGAAATAAACACAATTCTTGACTTAATTTACTTCTCTCTTGGAGAGTGTTACTAATTTATTGCTAGAGTTAATATATAGAAAAAGAAAAAGACAGGTTAAATTGAGTAAAATTACTAGTAAAGTCTCTTGTAATATTTTGGGGAAAGGAGGAAAAATATTGGAATAATATATGGATAATTACACATTTTTTGTTAGCTTAATTAAGGACTGGAGTGTGATGGTTAAGGGCTAGCATCATCCTGGAAGAATGTTCAAAAGGCTTTTTCATCAGCCAATACATATGAAACAAATCTTTGCCAATGATGCATTGAACATCAATTCAATGATAAAACAAGGATCTGCCAACAATATAACTCTCTCTCTCTCTGCCATGTGACCCCCACTACCATACAGCTTACTGGTAAAAACAAGGAAGTTAGATGCAAAGATGCCAACTGTATGCTGCCAGTGACCATCCGTATCAACGAGTTCCTCTTCTTAGGGAGCCCGAAAACGTGATCATGTAATTCCCTTTTTCTCCAGCATATTCTCTCACTACTTTGCCAACCTAGAGTCTGGACTGCATATGGAGTCCTAGGTGCTGGACTTAGTTATTACCACTGCCCCAAAGCCCCAGGAAATAGAACATGTTCCTTCATATTTGTAGATGCATCCAATGGACATGGAATGCTTTCCCTTCATGGCACTTATCAGCCAATCAATAATAAATGGTTGCTATTTGTGATACTCTAACTTATCTAGATAAAAATATTAAATATAGTTTTAAAAACTTTTAGTCCACCAGGCTGATAGTCTATAATTTTGGAAGCTAAAATATTCCACTTTTAAAATATAGAGTGGTAAGAGTTATTTGATTTTACTATCTCTTAATTTAAGTAGCATACACTTATGAAGTACATCTTTGTAATGCTTACAAGCATAATAAAGATGAACAACAAACTTACCAACACTTGGGTATCCAGGTGTAGAAGGGTCTCCTCCTGGATTCAGTGTCACCATGAAGGTATCATATTTAGAATTCACAGTCTTTGGTAAATCACAAGGATCAATATATAGAAGAACACCTCCGAATCCAGCCTTTTCCAATAAGGAAATCTAAAAGAAGGGAACATACTATTAAAATATTTTATAAACATTACAAGTACATATACAACCATTTCATAAACATGGTTAAAGTAGGATGACTTTTTGGTCTTTTGTTTTGTTGTTGTTGTTTTGAGACAGGGTATCACTATGTAGTTCAGAGAGGCCTTAAATCCACTATATAGTCCAGGTTGGCTTTGAAGGCACAGTGATCCTCCTGCCTCAACCTCCAAAGTACTGGGATTATAGGCCGGCACCACCATGCCTAGCTTCTATTTCTTTTAAAATAAGCAGGCACTCATATTGTCTTATTAACAAGTCCAATCTGCGAATTTTTTACTTCTTCTCTTTTCTCCCTTATATCTACAATATTGAAGTGGTATTTCTACAATGCTTATATTTGATTTCAGTTGTCTGCTCGTGGAATTTTAACTTTCTTTCCTAATTGTCTAAGTAGATTTAGAATCTCTACTTTCGTGAGATTAACAGAGGATCCACTACATGCAGGGTTGTACTGTTTAACAAGAGCTCTGTTGTGATCACTGCTGGGTCTTTCCCTGGAGCAGAAATCACCACGGTACTGTGATACATTTCTTCCGGGGCTGTCTGTCATACAGTCGTTAAAATGTTAAAATACTTTCACACTATTTGGAAACGGCTGTTGTTCTGAACCTTCCAAGTGCCCCCAAACCAATTAATCATCCTTGCCTCTGCCTCCATGCCCAGTCAGACCTGCCAGATAAGGCAACTGAGGGATTTTGCACATAACCCAGTGAGGGGCCTCCTAAATGATCAGCTTCTGCTTTGTCCCTGTCATTAGATATTTTGAAAATAGACTTCCTTCAATACCTCTTCCAAGCTAAATTTAATGCAAAGATTCCCCGTTGTTCTTTAGTAAGTACCCAATATATAAATATAATGGGATACATGAACTTGACACCATTCCAAGTTCTCCTTATTTTCTCTTGTTAAATTGATTTTTTCTTTGGTTATGCATTTTAGTGTGACTTACCTCATAGGAGGAACAATAATCATGATTTGCTGATTCTATTTGTTTCCCATGAGAAAGGAAAAGTAATTAGGGGACGTTAAAGAAATCAAAGAGAAAAAGATTAAGGGTAATACTGAGTACAGACAATTCCTGCTCATCATGTGACTTTAGTCAACGTTGATACCTCACTTCTCCATTACTGTTTATGTAGTTTATTGAGACCTGTAGTTTATTACATAAGAAAGTAGCTTGGGGGCTTGGCTGCACCAGTCCAAGAGGGAAGGATCATGTTTATATTCTCTACTATTGTACATTGTGCATTTAATAGACACCTAGTAGGTATACAAGAGTATTTCTAAAAAAGAGAATAAAGGAGAAAATTGTAGCATAGACACAGCCACTATATTTAAGGAAAACAGAGCACGGAAAAAATACTTTGTATGTACCACTACTTAGAAAAATGAGGCATACGATCATGTGTACAGCATGATTTTAAATATGAAAAAGAAAATAATTTGTACAAAAAAAAACTGATATAGACTGTAAGCATACCTCCTTAATGGTATTTTCCTTACTCCTTTGGAAATGTTCTCTACTTTACAATTTGGGGTATAATTAACAAGCATGTATTATTTTTATAACAAAAAAGCTAAGAGTAAAGCATAATTGATTCTCATTTGCCTTCTATAACAAAGCATTCAGATTAGACTTCTGTTATTATCTGCATTTTGTGTTTTAGTGGACAGAAGGGAAGAATTTAAAGAAACAGGTGGATGGAGACAAGGAAGGAAGAACAAAGAATATGTGAATAAGAGGAGCAGATTTAAGATGTACTCTTCAAATCCTCGCCGCTAACATTCTCAAGAAGGGCTTCCATGTTTATACGCTGAAACAGTTATTCTTGAAATGAAAGGTCAGTGGAATGATTTTGAATGTTTAGCTTAAAGTAGGTGAATATATCAGGACAAAACTGTAAACTTCTTTATGCAGCCATTTTTAAAAATACTAAATTACTTTTTGTTACAAAAGCAATTTACAATCATTAGAGAGAAGATGCAGGCAAAAATTAAAAAATGAAAGTTTCATTATATTATCTGTTGAATGGTAGTTAACATTAACTTGTAAGATTATCTGCACCACATATTAATGTAATCGTGTGGTCTCATTTCATTCACTTCACATTTGTCTATATTGATAAGTACATTTTATATAATTTTAACTCCTGCATAATATTGAAAATGTAATATAAATAATACTACATATCATTCATCAGTTGTTATATAACCAATCTCTCATAACACTAATCATATTGTTTTTATATTATACTATAATAAAGTTTCTCGTTGTTAAATCTCTGCACAAATACCTGTCCTCATGAATTATATTCCCATAGGTGAAATGTCTGTCCAGGTATTTCTATTGTTATGATTTCCGATAAACTATCTTCCCTCTAGAGATGCCGTAACAAGTTATTGTCTATATATATGCAAGTATAGTAATTCTCTTTGATCTGTGATTTTCCTTTCTGTAGTTTCAGTTTCCACCCGACTGTGGTCTAAAAGTATTAATTGGGACATTCAAGAAGTAGAAATTTTTTAACTTTTAAATAGCATATACCGTTCTGAGCAGCAAGATGAAATCCAGATAGTGTTCCATCCCGCCTGGGTCATGACTCAGGCCTCAGTCCAGTGTGTCCATGTTTTCTTTTTTCTTTTTTAATTTTATTTTAATGGTACATTTTAGATGTACATAGTGATAACATTCATCATAGGGGATTTGTACCTGTACATGACATATCTTGTTGCTTCTTTTTTTCCCCATTCCCCTGCCCTTACCTCCTCCTCCCCCCCATTTACAAAAACTTTGTTTCCATTTTTTCCTTCCATTTCTTATTTCTCATGTCCTCTGTTCCATTCCCCCTCCCTTGTTCCCTTTCCCATTTGGACATTTTCTTCCCTTTCCCAATATGATACATTTTAGTCTTTATTTACACTTTCAGTTTCTCACACCAGAGAAACTATGTGGTATTTAAACATGTGTGTCCGATTTATTTCACTTAACAGTATGGTCTCAAGATGCATCCATATACATAGGAATATCTCAAGCTTATCATTCTTTATGGCAGAGTACTACTCCATTGTATTAAAAAAAAAAACACATTTTCTTTATCCATTCTGCTGTTGATGGGCATTTGGGCTGTTTCCAAGATTTAGCTATTACAAACTGTGCTGCTATAAACATGGGTGTGCATATATCACTGCGGTATGATGCTTTTAATCCTTTTGGGAAGACACCAAGAAGGGGAACAGCTGGGTCAAATGGAACCTCTAGTCCTAGTTCCCTGATGAATCTCCACACTGATTTCCATAGCAGTTGCACCAGTCTACATTCCCACCAACAGTGGAGAAGGGTTCCTTTTTCTCCACACCCCCTCCTGCATTTGTTATTGGCTGATTTTCTGATAATAGCCATTCTTTCTGGAGTGAGGTGGAATCTCAGGGTTGTTTTAATTTGTATCTCTCGAGTGACCAGTGATGTTGAACATTTTTTCATATGTCTACTTGCTGTTTCTACTTCTTCATCTGAGAAGTGTCTATTCATTTCAATTGCCCACTTTTGGATTGGGTCTTTAAATTTGAAGGGTCTGATTTTTTTGTGTTCTGTATATATTCGAGATGTTAGTCCTTTGTCAGAGGAATAGCCGGCAAAAATTTTTTCCCACTCCGTGGGTTGTCTCTTCACTCTGTTGGTAGTTTCTTTTGCTGTGCAAAAGATTTTTAACAAGATCAGGTCCCAATTGTTGATTCTTTGTGATATTTCCTGGACAACTGGGGATTTGTTCATAAAGTCCTTGCCTACACCTATGTCTTCAAGAGTTCTACCTATTCTATCTTCCAATAGATTTAGTGTTTCTGTTTTAATATTTAGATCTTTGATCCACTTTGATTTTAGCTTAGTGCACGGGGAAAGACACGGGTCTAGTTTTAGCCTTCCACATATGGTAAAATGGCCATACTCCCAAAACTGCTGTACAGATTTAATGCAATCCCAATTAAATTACCAATAGCATACCTCACAGAATTAGAGAAGACAACCCTAAAATTCATTTGGAACCAAAAGAAACCTAGAATAGCAAAAGCAATTCTGGGCAACAAAAGCAAAGCAGGGGCCAGCACAATCCCTGACCTAAAGGTATACTACAAAGCTACTGTAATAAAAACAGCATGATACTGGCACAAAAACAGACCCCAGGACCAATGGAAGAGATTAGAAGATGAAGAAACAGGTCCAAACACTCTCAGTCACCTTATCTTTGACAAAAGGGCCAAACAACCTCACCAGAAGAAAGACAGTCTCTTTAATAAATGGTGCTGGAAAAACTGGCTCTCCATGTTTTCTATACGCTACTCCTTGAGTCATCTCTTAGTCCATATGCTCTCAGTACTCATCTCAGTAATCAGAACGACTGTTACGTATTGCAATAGTTTGCCCGAGGTTTCCTGGTAGAGTGGCTGGATTTTATGTCACGATGTCTACATAATTCACTTAAGCTCATCATGTCATCAGCATTGTCATCCCACATCAGCACAAAAAAATGAATGTATAGTAAACAAGATATTTCGAGAGGAAGAGACCACATTCACATAACTTTCATTATAGTATACTGTTATAATTTTCTATCTTATTAAGTGTTATTGCTGTTAATCTATTACTGTATCTAACTAATACATTAAGCTTTGGGTATGTATAAAAAAATTCATAAGGTTCATCACTAACTGTGGTTTCAGGCATTCACTGGGAGTCTTGGAATGTACCCTTTGTGCATAAAGGGAGACTAATGTACTTGTTTATTTTCATCCTCAACATTGAATATTAGTTTTAATAATTAACTAACCAAAAATTGACAGATTTTAAAATTACAAGTGAAGCAGAATATATTTTTGCACATGAATTTTGTCACTTCCATAGTTTCTCTTGAAAAAAAAACTTGCAAAAACTAATTTTAGATTCCAGGACTACTTGTCTGTGGTGGTTAATGGTCAGTTCGAGTGGGGACACCCAGCTTTGAATCCTCAAAGATTCTTTGTGCTAAAAAAAAAAATAGTTGAATCAAATGATTTTGAGAGATGTCTATGAGGACATATTGATAGTATCTTTAACAGTTACATGTTGCTCAATGACAGGCATATGTTCTGACAAATGCATTGTTAGGCAATTTCATCCCTGTGTAAGCATCACAGGGTGTGCTCACACCTACGACTTCCACAATATGGCTAGGTGACATCACTTTATAGGACTTTGTATATGTGGTCTGTGGTTGACAGAAACATTTTAATGTAGCATACCACTGTATATTGTCACCTGTAACAGTTTCCTTAAGCTGTTGGCCAGGGTCTATTTTGGAGGGTGTTGGAAATACACCCTCCAAAATAGTACAACTTCTATGGTAAAAAAAGATTATTAAAATAGTTTTATAGTATGCTTTCTCAGTACGTATATATATACATATATATATAAAATATATGATTTTAATTTTGCACTAAACTTATATTAAGGTAAAGTATAACAAAAATTAAAATATTTAGAATTTATACATTAAAATTCTGAGCAACTAAACTATTCCATTTTTGCCTTTCAGATATCATTTAATATTACACTGTGAAGTGCTCATTTTAATTTTCAAAACTATTTTACAGTGTTTAGACCCTAAAATATGCTGCATGTTGCTGCATATATGACAAATGCATAATCATGTAGGGTTGGAAATACTGTTCATTAAGTTGTCAACAATCTGTTTATATTGGGAATGTTTCTACTCTAATATGTACTTCAACCAATATTTTATTTCTAGCAAAGAAGTTAAATATTATGCAAATTTACTGAACATGTTTGTTTAAAATGTCCGTCAGTGATAATTATTAATCCTTCCATAGCTCAAAATATTTTGCATTATGTTTTCTATGAAAATAGGATTCAGTAAACAAATCTCCTGCTGACGTGCATCCTACTCTTTTTAACTCAAAGAGCTTCTAAGTGCTGAGCCAATATGACCCTTGCCCAAGTTTTTGTTGGTGCTAACATTTCAACCTGATCACCATCAACAACCATAATCCCTCGTCATCTGAAACACTGGTAATGCCCACAGTGCACCAAGTAATATTCTATCTGGTTTTCTTGTCAGAAATTAAAATCAATTTGATGAGTCACTCAGTAGCAACAGATTATAGCCTTCTTAAAGCAGGAATCCTATATTTTTATCTTATCTACCTAAAGCCTAGCAGAGTACCTGGCATACGATGATTTTTCTAATGTTGCTAAATAAAGTACTATCTTGGATTATCAACTAGTAAATGGATAAATGAGGGAATGAATATGATACACAAATATACCATATGGTGAGTGTAAGAATTAAGCCAGTCCATTTTTGAAATTTAAAAAAAGGAAAGTTTAATTAAATTTGTTATGTGCTTTCTTCATATTTTTTAAAAATACATAACTAAAATACGGTTTATTTTGCTTTAGACTTTTGCTTTGATTTGTTTTGTCATCTAAGAGTAGTAACAGACTGGTAGAGACCAGTCCAGTGGGGTTTGACACCGTGATTTTGTCTTGCTGACAGAGTCTTGTAGATAAACACCTTTGGTCAGCTTCAAGGTGGCATATTGATCGCATATTTCTTACCATGACCTATTTAATACAATTCTTCTTGTATAGTATATAAACCTAGGTCCTATCAATTGCCAAATAATCACCTCCAAAATAAATAGTACTATCAATCCATGGGTAAAACATAGCAGTAGTTTTGAACAGATCTTACAAAACGCCAAACTTTCTAAGAATTATTTTCTCAAAGAAAGTAGTCTGGTATCTGAAAATAGTCCAGTACAGAATTACAGTCCATTGCCTTGGCTGCATGGCATCTGGGTGGCTGCGTGGCATTCAGATACTCAGGAAAAAAATAACACTCAGGAAAAACAAAGCCAGGGAGAATAAAAAAGAAAGGATCCTGTTCTCATTCCTGGTACTTATCTTCATTTCTTACTTAGGTCTATCCTTACTTTTCAATATTTTCAGTATCTTTTCTAGTCCATTAGAAGGGTGCTCTGTTTATTGTCATTTAGACCATCACTTATTCACAGTGTCTGTCAAGGGAATATCAGCTGGATATATCAGCTGGGCCATAATCTACTCATAGATGCTCCTAAAATGTCAACTCACCAACTTTGAACCAACTGAATGTTAACCCTGCTCTTCTGATTTTCATTTGTCAGAAGATATGACATCTTCAAACTACCTCTAACATATCAAGTACCAAAGGAAAAAGCTGTTTTTACCACTGCTAACCTTTTTACAACATTGGTTTAGACTAGAATTGTCTGGTCATCATACCTAGAAAAGCTTTCTGAGGCTTCATGAGGAAAACATAACAATATGACCTTAAGTTTACCCACTAGAATGAGACCCACTGTTATAGATTGAATCGTGTTCCCTCAAAATCATCTTTTGAAGTCCTAACCCTTAGCACATGTTAGAATGTAAGCAATATTTGGAGGTAGACTCTTTAAAGAAGTAAGGTTCAAAGAGGTCATATGGATGTGCCCTAGTCCAACATGACATTGTCCTCATAAGACAGACCCCAGAGAATCACAAATGTAGAGAAAAGGCCATGTGAAGACAGAGGATCAAGGTCGATCTGCAAGCCCAGGAGACAAGCCTGAAAACAAACTAGCCCCAACAACACTTTCATCATAGACTTCTAGACCAGAACAGTGAGAAAATAAATTTCTGTTCTTTAAACACTCAGTCTGTGACATTTTATTACAGAAGCCCTAGCAAGCTAATGTAACCACATAAGGTAAATATCTGATAAACTTTATATTAAGATACATCATTATACATAATTGCGACTAGAATCTAGGTCTTCTGAGTCAACCTTAAGCCAAGCCATCAAATACTTATTGTCTAAGTATCTACTATGGACTAGGTACTGTCTTTTAAGTTATTTGTTGGTTTTATTCAGATAATTTGATATGTCATTTTTCAATTCCCTTTATATAGCTGCTAAAATTGTGATTCAAGAAGGTTAATGGATTGACCCAGTTCAGACCTAATAAGTGGTAATACCAAAGATCAATCTGGAGTTTTCTGAAATCAAGTCTGGTTATCCCTCCACTCTAGAATGCCTTTCCTTTCAATTACACATCCAGGCTTTACAAAGACAAATTGACTGGCTAAAGGGTGAATTTATAAAACACATCAGATGCTTCTTGCTGTGATCTGCTTTCTGAGAAGACACTGAAATCAATAGTGTGAGAATTAGTCTCCTCTTTGTTTAGATTGCTAAAAGAGACCTGCATTTTTACGAAAGTACTATAATGGTAATTCATATATATTAAATAATAGATCGAGGTATTTTAGATTAAAGATTAGCTATAGTAACATAAAAAAGCAATAAACTTTATAAATCATGAATTAAACATTTCACAGCAAAGTTTTACTCAGTTATTTTCATTATTTTATAACTAGCTCTGGCATTTGTGAAAAATAAATATTATGGCAAGTAATATTATGACAAGTAAATTATGATCACTTACTAAACAGATTTTTCTTTACTTCAAGGGCTCAAATTTTATGTTATTCTTTTTTCATGAAATTGTTTTTCCTATTATTAGGTTTGTACCATGGACCTTTACCCATGTACCATAAGAAAGCCACTACAGAGGTTCATAAGATTCTTACTTGCTTTGTTATGATTCAGAAGTAAACTCATTTTTTTTAACTCAGAACTATTAACATAAGGAAAAATTCACACTAATCAGTCAGCATGTCCAGGACAAGATCACATCATTTTTTGTCAAAGTCACTGAAAACTTTAACCTGATAATTCAAATTGCTTCACTTTATATATCCAAAATTGTTTAAATAATCCCACTGAGATTAATAAAACCTTCTTCTTCTGTAAAAAAAAAACTTGAAATTATTCAGAAAGTTTCATAAACTATAAATCTGAAAAAAATAACCCTTCAACTTTTATCTTTATAATTCAAGAAGGAGGGAAAGGAGAAAATAAGGGAGGAAGAAGAGAGATCTACTACTTCATTAGTTATTCTTATTTTTTTTTAAATTACACTTAACATTAATATCTCACTGTAGCCTCATAATAACCCCATGGAATTATTCTGATTCCACATATGAAGCAATTATGACAGAAAGGTTACTGGGGCAGTATGATATAGTTAATTATTAGCAGACTTCAGGCCGGAGAATTGTGTCCTGAAATTTATTTTCTATGCTCTTCCCTCATAAAGTTGTATTGTTCCAAATACGTTCAAAATGAACGAAAAGAATATTAGTTCTGTATTTAGACAGAAATGAAGTGATAAAGACAATCAAGACTTCTTCCTCATTCTGTCTTGGAAAACTTACTACATTTCAAATTTTTATTATATGCTACCAATACTCTCAATTAGAGCATAGTTAGTTAAAGCCATTATGAATGGGTAGAAACTCATGGATAGAAACTAGTAAGACTAAAATATCTTTAAAGATATGTCAGAAATTACTCGTTAATTTTGACATAATTTTCTGATTTTTCAATGTATATAAGTACCAGCATCCAAAACTTTTATTTCTACTATCTACAAAATTGGTTCTATAACTGAAATACTAAACAGAGCACTCACTTTGCTTATGCATAAAATAAATAGAAACCCTTAGTGACTAGAGCTATATTTAACATTCCATGTCTTCTTAATTTAAAATCATTATGAATTGTGACTATAAAAAAGTCAATTTTGGTACCATTTTTGTAAATAGATATATATATATCTTCTTCCAGAGCAGGTGGAGAGAAAGAGACTATATGCAGGAAGATCCAATGAATATTAACATTAAATATATATATCAAATTACTTTTAAAATTTTACCAAAGAAAAAGTTCAAATGTTGTACCGTTTGCGTCATATGATGCTATGTGCCCTTAGCAATAAATCTGAATGTATCTAATTGTTTTTCTGTAGCGTGACTTGCAAAAAACATGGCAGAAGAAAAATTGCTGGGCTAAGGGAAAGGTGTCTTTCCTGGCCCGGCCATTAGGTAGTGGATGCTGGGCAGGCCACCAACAAGCTCTACAGTTCAACTTTCCCATCCATCAGAGAGGATGACATTTGGCCTACTAGTCACACAGCATGACTGGCAAAGTCAAAGGTGGTAATATGTTGGAAGGATTCTGAGAATTCCCAAATGCTAAAATATAGGAGGTCTTTCTTTCTTTTAAATTTCATTCATTTCAGTGGGGATCATAAAGAAGAGGAGGAAAGAAAACAGATTGATAATTAATGGAAATGTAATTACTTTTTGCATTTGTCCCAGGTGTGGAGTAGTGTCAAGAAGCGGGGGGGGGGGGGAGAAGTTTGCTATTCAGAAAAAACAATGTGTCTTGACATAAAAAACACAAACAATTTTGGGTTTATTTACAAAAATGAATATTTATGTAAGATAAAGGTGCTTTTCCACTGTCACTTATATGTTACCAGGTTCAGTGTGCTTTTAATTATATGTAAGATTGGAAGAACCATGAATCCTAAATTCTTCCAAATCACTTATATATGCTTTACAAATTAAATAATTATGCTTTTCAAAATTTTATAATTTTAATGCTTATAATAATAGCTTACATTTTATAATTAGGATAATGCTTTATTACATTTTCCTTGCCTATCAGTGAAATATTACTTTTACAAACATATTCATTTTTCTCCATTTAAGGAAAAGGCAACCTATATCACAGAGACAAAATTTCTTTACCCCTCTTGAAATAATTATATAGGATGAGTAACCAGACATGAACAGTTTTGGGATATTATCACTTCTGGGTGTGCTCAGGGGTTACACCTACATCAACAAGAACTATTTGTAGTTTTGTCTTCTAGGATGCAAATCAGATGCTTAATTCATGGAAATAATTGAATTAGAACAGAATAAATTTCCATATTATCTTTTCTAGTATTTCTAATTTGAATGATTTACAATTGCCAAATTAAAAAACAAAAGTCAAAAGGTAGGTGTGTCCATGCAGTTTAAGGATCGCCAATTGTTACCTTCGCAATCCTGCCTGGCAGAAATTGACTTGGTCTTTTTACAGTACAGATTAATTGAAGTCAAAGTTACAGTTTTCATTTCCTTGGCCCAGATTTTTTAAAATATCACTATTCCTTATGGATTGAAGAAATAAATTACCTACATGGGTACTTTCATCCAGATTTTACATATTATTTAAAGAGATAAGGTAGCAAAGGTCCATTCTGACTCTGGGTTATCTTTTTGAAAAGTGAATTAACTGTTAAATCATTTTCCTATATTTTTGATTGCAGATGTCTAGCCATATAAAGTATTATTTTAATGGGCTGTAACTCAGGTGACTAAGGCATCCTCTAGAAGTCCCTCACTCCTGCTTCATTCCTTGAATTTAGCACTGTATTTAAATAGGATTCTATGTAGAGAATGCACCCAGTTTAATGTCTGAGTGCACAGAAATGATGAAAAATGATGTCTCGTTTATGTAGCTCTCAAGTAGCCTCAGTGTGATGAATTGTACTAGAATAAAATTGAACAAACAGAAACAGGTGTGAAAAATTGAAAGAGAAGAAAATATTAGAACAATCAGTCCTTTGGCCCAAAGCTTTTTTCTCATGTGGATTTATCACAGTGGAAAATATATCTCTCATGCTTTGTAAGAGAAAGATTTTCTATATAGAAATGTCTGTCTCATATGAATATATCTATACTTTATTAAAATAATAAAACTATTTAAGCAAAAATGATGTTTAAGCCAACATACCTACATTTCCTGGGCATTTATAGAAACTTTATAAGCTATTGTGCACATCAAATGGGAGTAAATAATTACTTTGTTTTCTTTTTTAATTGAATAAGTTTTGCTCATGTTGTGATAACATGTTTATTTGAAAGTGAAAGTAATTTGTTATAGAAGAGCAGCTTTTATAAATGGAAACTTCTAAAACAGAACATTGTAAGATGTTTAAATTTTAACCAAACATATTACTCACTCTCTACACTAAATTTCAGAAACTTAATACAAATAAAGTACATACTTTATTGCTAGATCTGGCTTACCAGTGTTAAGAAATCCACAATGTTCAATTCTAATTAAAAATGAAATTGAACTGCAATTCCCTGGAAACAAGGCCTGATCAGACTCAATAAGCTTTACTTAATTTATTTCAGAAACAAAATAATTGAATTGCTCATAGACAAAAATGCCTCCATTGTTAGAAAAATACATGATACTACATCTTTTGAATTCTACTATATTTTCAAATGTTGACAGTTGGTTGAATATCCCCCACATCTGTTTTCAGGCATACAGAGATCCAACAAGATTCCAGATACCTTTATTTTATCATTTATGCTCTGTATAAGTAAACTCACTGTTGCTGCACCATACATTACAACTGTTGAATATTTAAAAATACATGTGTATTTTTAAAAAATTAAATAGAAATATCAAAAGATCATTAGTCTTCATTGCAATTTATTTTTCTAATTGGATTTGTAGATTTCAGAAGGATGTTACAAATGCTTAACTTACATCATTTAATTGTCACAATTATTCTAAAAAAATTAAGATTATTCATTACTTTCCTTATTTGTATTTTGTTTTGTATTATTAATTTGTGGAAAACTGTCACTCAGCACAGTATTGTAATTTTTCAGTGGTTACGCATCTCTTAATAGTGAAAATGTGAATGCTGGTTGTAAATTAAAGGAAAAAATAGAAAACTAAACTAAATGTGAATGAATGTATATTATTGGCACTAAGTAGGGACAATTATCTTTTTGCTTGCTTCCTTTCCTACTTCCAGTTCTTTTGTACAAGGTTTCAGGTTGGGATCACTATGATCCTACCATATATCTGAGATCATCCTGAGATGAATATCTTAAACTTCAGAATGAATGTTCTTTGGATACAAAGTTGGATTAAGGAGTGATGATTCTAGGATACGCCTAGAAGGTATCTTTAAGAAACCATGAAAAAAAAATTGGTTTTCAGAAGAATAGACTTTATGCAAAAGAAATCTCCATCTGTCAAGGAATTCATAGAAATCACCTTAGCAGTTTTGTCTGAAATCCCTATATTTAATAATATCTGTCTTAGGTAGGTCAAATATATAGGCTAGATGAGATGATACAAAAAAAATTTAAAATAGGCATATGCAAAATGCCATTGTCCTAAATACTGCAATGTGTTTTATTAGAAGACCTCATCTAATAAAGTGGGATGGACATATCAAACCAGAAAACAGAAAAAATATTAAGTAAAGTGTAAGAAAAATAAAGTATACAATTTTTATATTAATAGAAAACACATGAATTACTGTATTAAGGTCAGAGATGCTTGAATTGAATTAAAGGGAATGAAACCACAGAATAGATTTTTATTTGGAACACTCTGAAAACCAAAAAATTGAATATGATTTTAATAAGCAAATAGACACAAGGCAAGGCGACAGAGAAATTTTATGTAAAATAATTAAAACTAAAAGCAATAGGGATTGAAAATATATATTATCTAATAAAAATTAAATAGATAAAAGGTATCCCATAAACCTGAATGTACTAAATAGCTTTAAGGTAAAATTAAAAAAAAATACTAGAAACATAATAATATAGATTTCTTAAATAAAATTATTTGTGAGCTATGTCCCCCTCAGAAACAGTCAAAATCTGAAACAAAATATTATGGACATACAAATTTCAATAATTCAATAGTAACTTTAATAAATGAAGAGAATTACATTCATCAGAGAATACACAGGCCCCCACATAAGCATTTTTTAAAATATTTCATGAGCTTAGTGATAAAAAAAATTGTAAACACTATAAAAACTAGATTTTATTGCCCGTATTATTTATCATATTCCAGTCAACTAGAAACTGATAATTAATCCATTGCCAAATAGCTTGAGATCCCCGAGCAAAAAAAAATCATCTTGAATGCAATGAAAAGTAAAATACATACCAGTGAATCTTGTGGGTATAGCAGAAACTATGCTTAATTAAAAATTTAGAACTTATATAGTTCAAATACAGTTAACATAAAAACAGTGGTCATTTTAAGAAATTAATTAAAGAATGGAAAATGAAGTAGAAAGAGTAAATTATTTAATATAAAGCAGAAAATAATGAAATACAAAACAAAAAAGGAGAAAAGCACATAATTTTTAAATTTATGGATCGGAACAAGTATTTGCACACGCAAATTCATCACAACTGACAACTAGTGAGGATTTCAGTGACTGGATAAACTAAATATTTTTTACAACACCCTGACCATGTCTCTAGACTCAAATCAGACAAAATATCCAGCAGTGTAGCATCTGGTCCAGCAGCTGGTGAACACACCCCGAGAGTAGAAATGAGCTTTGACTGCACTTGGAAGCTAAAAAGGAGACTGCCAAGGGGAAGAGCCTTTAATAAAGCCAACAACAGACAGAAACAATGCCAAATTAATATAGAGCTTAACGTAGGCATGTGTTATTTTGTCTCAATTATAAAAATCAAATCCACAAAGTTGAGAGTCATAGAAGATTTTAATAGAGGGTTGCAACTGTTGAATATTAGGTCATCAACACTGGGATGTGCTTGCATAGCTGTAACATTTCTATTTAGGAGATAATGTAAAACGAAGTAGGAGCAGTTTCTCCTATATGTGGACCATTGTATACAAGAAGATTACTTACTGAAAAGTTAATTTCTGCCAAACCAAGAGCTCCTGACTCCTGGCCTTATAACTGACAATGACGCAAAAGGAACCAGATAGTTGTTGATAATGCACATGGATCTGTATTCCTCTAATTCCTCTTCTACTTTTTCTCTCTCGGACCTATTTTTATTACTGGACTCAATGAATATTCATTCCTAAATGTTAAAAGTAAAATAACACCAAGAATTATCATCTGTGTTTGGTTTTATAGGTCTGTCTCTAAATTTTCTCTCTCAATTTAATATAGGGGAAAAAAAACTGAATTCTAGGAACCGCCCACTTCCTTTAAAATATTGATGTATAATTTTGCAAGTATTTCAGGCACAGAGTGAAAAACCTCCTTCTAAACCGCGGCCTGCTGTCCACTGCTGCTTTACTGGCTTCCTAACTAACATCTACAAAGGAAGATAGCAAAGGAGTATATTTGATTATTTCGTAAAATCAAATGAAAGAGAAGCCAAGCGATTTCAGATCTGTAAATTTTCTCAAAAGAACTGCTGTAATTTTTGTGTCTAATCTGTAAAAGATATCTACCAGATACATCAGCATCATCAGAATCTTCACCATTAGTGCAATCCATAAGAAAAACTTTCAAACGAGAAGGGAAGTCAAGTCATTACACAAGAAAAATGATGTGAGATAGTTTAAGAGGAATTATGAAAATCTAATTTCTATACAAAATCTTACATAGGAATTAATAATGTGTAACTATGAATTTATCTAATAAAGAGATTCATGTCAGACGTTATCATGCATTGTAAGAGTCAGGGAGCAGAAAGATGAGGTTAAAATCAGAATATGTAAAACAGTCTGCTTGGTGTTGATTTCCTTGTTTATAGTATGCAAATATCAAAACTCTCAAAGTATGAAACTAGTTCTGCCAGCCTTAAAAATTGCACCATTGTGATACAACATAATTATTGTTGACTAGGTTTTAATGACAGGCATAGAGACTATTGAATATTTATCTACATCCTGACATACACTTTGTAGCTGGATCTTCACAACAATGACAAAAGATGAGTGTTAATTATTCCCTTTTACACATGTTTTCTGGGGCCAAATGTTTAAAGTAACTTGCCTAGTCACTTGGCATAAAGTACAGCTGAGAAAAGAGCTATGCGTGTCTGTTTGCAAGGACCATGTGTTGTTCATCGTGCCATATTAAAGGGGCTCTATGTCATGTGTATATCAGCTGCACCACATAGAAAGTACAATTTCCTCCTGAGCTACGTCTACACTTTTTATGATTCCTGTGATGTCTTTTATTGTCATTAATTTTCTTACTACTTTTAGTAGTTTCTTTCAAATAATCTTCAAAATAGAATTCTTTCTTTGCTCTTGCCTCCCTTCATGGTTTCTTACATAATTTCATCATTTAAATATACTCACAGCAAAATATATATATATAGTCACAGCTATTTATAGTACACATATATGTATTCTATTTATAGCTATTTGTAGTATACTTATAAATAAGCATACATATATTATAAACATATATATATATATAGCATGCATACATACTATGGATACGTTAACATTTGTGACTAAATTTAACTCAACTAAGTACAAGAAAAACTACTACAATGCTTATGAAATATTTCTCTGCTATATCCAATTTCCTAACATACAATGATAGAAAAGTCTCATGTTCAAGGTATTTTAGTAATTCAAAACGTTTAATATGTTAAAAGGTATAGCTTTTGCTTTCTACAATGTAAAGTCTATCAATTCAGACTATATATTGGGATGAATATACATATCATTTTCATTTTCTTAAAGAAAACACATACTGAATATTTAATAGTTTGTATAATAAGAAAATGTTACCAAAAATTTACTATTCTGAAAAATGTTTAATAAGCATATTTATTATTCTAAAACTTCTGAAGTCTCACCTGGACTATCATGAGTTAAGGTAGACAAGTAATAGTAAGTTGTAATGGTCAAAAATTTAATCAACTGAAATATATACATCAGTAAAACCAATGTTTGCCTTCTTACCAATTATGCACCAACAATCACTTTACTTCCTCTTTCTTATTATGTAATTCCTATGGTCTATATTCTAAAGTATAATTCCTTAAATAATGTAGTAGTTAATAATTAAGGATCATCAGAAAAGTGCTTAAAAGAGAATTATATATTGAAAACAGTTCTTAAGAAATGCATATATAAAATGGAGAAGATATTATTTGTTTTTCTTACCTTAAGATTGATTAATGTTTTCTGATCACATTCATTTTATCTTCTTAAAGTAAATTAAGCCTTCCCTCCAGCTTCTGACTAATAGCTAGCCAGTCACAATAGTAGACTTAGAGAGCTAACAATGTCCCCTAATGGACGAGCAATTTTATTCACTGTATATTCAGATTTTCTGTATTTTGTCTTACTTAACATTCCAAGAAAAAGCTTCAAATCCTCAAACTGGGAAAGCATCAATATTATTGAGTAATCTACAATGAGCATCCACAGTGACTAGTGTTATAATGTAGAACTAGATGCTATTCATCACTTCACAAAAGGGGAGGATTATTTTGGTCCAGTAGAATTTCATCATTTACATCCTTTTGGGCATACATCAGTAGTTACCAATCCTGTCGAAATTCTATATTTCACTAATTATTTCCTCCCAATCTCTCTTCTATACTAACTCATCCTCATTACATCAATAGCCGAAATCATGGTTAATTGAATGTGCTTCAGTATGAGCTTTTATATTCACTGAATCATAAATGTGTAATAGAGAAGTTGGAATTAACAGTGTTTTAGGAATGCAAAACAGAAAAGACATCTGTATGTGGCTTTAGCAGTCAGGACATTAGGCTCCTTCATCTTCTGTGCTGATGCTTATACCAGTCATGACTTTGATGTAACTTTTAAATAAAATATATAATAATGTGCTTCATTTTACTTGCAATTAAAATATTTCAATACATAGCCCAGAGTTCATTTAAGAAAAAGCCAAAGATTTAACCAAAGAATAAAAATAAGCAGTGATTACAACTCATTATGATATATGATATTCCACAAAAATACATTTGTGGAATATCATACAAAATTACACAAACATAAATGAAAGTTGATCTTTTAAGCCCTAAAATGGTTTTACTTGTTAAACTCAAATGATGTAGCTTTTCTTAATTTAAATGAACCAAGAATAAAAATACACTGCACAACTGAGAGGAAGAGATTGGCCTTTACTTAAATTCAGCCATCTGGAAAGGAAACAGCAATGTTTGGCTGAGGAACAGCGCATCCCAGAAGAACTGAGGGTGGGAATTTGAACACGCAGAGAGATTTGCAAATGCAAGCATTTTTCAGATTTAAGGTTGAACAACAATGACCTAAGAAATAGGAAATTTAAAATAAATGATGAAAATTTATTTTTTAATGTCCTTTTGTGAGACTCTTGCTTCAAAGGCTAATGAAACTTACTACTATTTCTTAAAAGTCTGTTGCTAGTTTGGTCATATTCATAAACAGCGATACTTATCCTCCACAAAAGCTATAATTAAGATCCTAAAATGTGAGCTCCAAGGAAGTTAAGTAAAGGTGTTTGTTTAGGAATATTACCTGTAAGAATTTATATTAACAAAATAAACAACTTTTCAAACCCAGTCAGTCCATTGTCATTAAGGACAGATGTACTTTAACACAAATTGATTTTGAATGGGCAATAGTTTCACTAAAATCCTGAGTTAAGTCCAGCAAAATAATGTGGAAAATTCAGCAGTAGGATATAAATATTTTTCTGCTTTGCTTTGCTCCTTAAGTCTTAGTTATAAAAATTATAAAAAGAAAATGCATCGCAAGCACAAGGGCCTGAGTTCGATCCCCAGCACCACAAAAAAAAAAAAAAAAAAGGAAAATGCATTGCTGATTAATTCAACTAGCCTTCAATGTGTACTTGTGTTGGATCTTATGTAGCAGGTGCTATACTAGATCTTGTATACAAAAACTAGGAAATATTAATGTACAATACTTCCAGCCATCATTTCAAGGGGGAAATCATGGATTCATAGACTGTAAATCTTCAAAATCATCATATGTGGCAATAGCTGATTTTTACAAAGAATAAATTAGCACATCACATAAAACAGAAAATTCATGTACATTCCTAATCTGCAAAATCAGTTACTCCAATCTGCATTTTTCAGGTACATTCCACAGCAAAATATTAAAAAACTAAGCCCACTAGTGGATGTTCATATCATGATTATGAATCAATAATTAGACTTCAGAAGACTGTAATGGCACACCATACGCAACACAAAGCAATTAAAATATGAACACCAATGGATAGTGGGCACTACAACAAAAATTAACTTATGTCTTAAAATATATCAAAACATGACTTAAAATGTAGATGATGTAGGAGTTGGAGATTTAGCTCAGTGGTAGAGTACTTGCCAACAAGCACAAGGTCCTAAGTTAGATCCTCAGCACCCCCCTTTATCACATGTAGATGATGTGATAAAGGCTTGTCCAATAAATAGAGGACAACTTTGCCACTAAATCATTTTTTCTTAGGATATAATAGCTGGTTTATAAATGCTGTTTTATAAAGTGCTTTTTCAACTCTTTCCAGAAGATAAGGAAGTTTTTTGGCAGGTCACAGTGAAAAATGCACCATAAGTTTATAATACCCTTGGGGGAAAAAAATCTGTTCTTTATTCTGGTATTTTTATTCTGTTGATTGTATTAAAAGACCAAAATGGCAAAAAAAGGCACAAGTTAATACTTAATAATATTAATATTATTATTAATATTGAACTCTTGATTATGTGTTGGATGTTGTTGTTGTTTTGTTTTTTTTTTTTCTTTTTTTTTTTGCTGGAAACCACTACTTTAGGGCAAGAGTCAGCAAACTTTTCTAGTAATGGTGCAACGAGTAAATAGATGAGGCTTTGCAGGCCTTACAGTCTGTGTTGCAAATACTTGACTCCAGAGCTGTACCAGAAAGGCGGTCACAGACAAGTCCTATGAGCTAGAGACTGTATTGCAATAAAACTTTCTTTACTTGCAAAAGCAGGCTGTGGAGTGGATTTGGTTCACAAACAAAAGTTTGGCAAGTGCTACTCTCAAGTAACTCTGGGACCTTTTCTGCATTCTGTAAGCCTGTCACAGGGGTATGCAACAGCCCCGATGCTATTCTGCATCATCTGCTCCTGCTCTCATGGTGTCAGCCTCCACCAGTCGGAGGGTGAAGCCACTCGTTCCCTACAGTGGAGAGAACGACAATCTTTTCATTTCTCTTACTAAACCTCTGACAAGCAGTAGTCCGCCCGGTGTATACCCTCATTCAAATTCAGGTAAAGTTTATTGTAATTATTTGAATTATTTGGAATTTATATTGTCAGTACATTCAAAACGTACTGTAAAAACTTACAGAAGGGATTCAAATGTGACAAGAAGGATCAATAAATTTTCCAAAAGGAAGGTTCAGATACTTGTCTTCTTCGGAATCAAACTTGAGATATTTGTCAACCAGGGAAAAGCGGAAATTGTAGGGCTATTTTTGTTGCTTTTATACAGGCATGAGCAACAGAGTTACTAAGGAAATTGTTTAAATATATGCAGACCTAAGACAAGCTTGTTTGAGATCCACTTTAGGAAGCCAGTGGTCAGAACCAGCAATGTTTGAGACTTTGAAATAAGTTGTGTTCATGATGTATATAGTCTAATGCAGAATTTCTTCCAGGAGAGATTACTGACATTCAGCACAAGGCAGTCTTCTGCTTCTTGGATTATCCCATGTAAAGAAGGATGTAGCATCCTTTCTCTTTTCATTTATATAGTATCTCAAGTACTTCCTAGTTATTATGACAAGTGAAATTCTCCTAACATATATGTCAGTGGGATAATGAGATAGTGCAGGCAGGCCATTGATATTACGAATACACACAGAAGTTAGTTATGAACTTTGTCCTTGGAGAGCTCATAAGAGTTTTAATATAATAATCAAAGCAGTGGTAAAGATATGTCGAGGTTTTGTTCCTTTGTTTGTTTGTTTGTTTTTGAGAGAATAAGGAAGTGATTCCTAGTCAGGCAGATAGGTTAAGGTAAGCTTCTCGTGATCGATCAACCCTAACTAAGCCCCAAATCTTTCAGTGACTAAGAAAGAGCATCCTTAATATAGGATACAGCATTCATAAAGACACAGAGCGACAACACAACAGCACATATTGGCATGAGAATTATAATCTGTTAGATTTTAATTGATGATATAGTAACAGACAAGGAATGTGTTAAAGTTAGTTTATTTAGTCAAGTTACAGAAACCTTTGTGTGATGGCATTAGCACTTCAAATAATTATTCTAAAGATGTTTGAGAATCATAAAAGAAAATATGCATATGTTAGATAGAAACAATAAGTCTTCGTGTTTCACACAGCAGTGGGAGTATTATGGCACATAATAATCTATTATAGTGTCTGTTTTATGAATAAACTAGAAGAGGGGAAATGGAGTCTCCAAACACAGACTAATGATAAGGAGACAGAAATTACTCTGATTTGATCCAGAAATATTGTCTAGATGTATGGCTAGATCTCACTATACCCCATAAAATGTATCATTATTATTTACTAATAATTTGTACAGTTTAAATATATAGAAATAACTATCCTGATTTGATTATACTACATATACATATCAAATTTTGCCCCACAAATTTGTACAGTTAAAATAATAAGAGAAAGAAAGAGAGGAAAGAAAAGAAACAAAGAAAAGTGTATGTGTGTCTGTAGGCAATCAACTGCTTTTCAGCAGGGAAGTGTCATTGTCAGATGATGCTTACAGATAACACTCTGACAGTAGAATAGAGTATGTATGTGAATCCAAGAAGACTAGGGCAGGGAAAGCTGGACTTTTGGAAGAGAAACACAGATGGAAAAGAGAGAAAAGATAAAAGACATGTTGTTAAAAGTTGCAACCTTTGGTAATTTTTTGCAAGAGGGCAGGGAGGAAATCTGAAGAAACAAGGGTGACTTATTGATTTCTAACTCATATAAAGAGGTATATTGCTGCATCACTCACTGTGAAAAACAAATACAGAATTGGAAAAGGCACAGAAAAAGAAATGAATTCAGGTCTGGCCATTTTGAGTTAAGGTGCCTCTGAAATGTCTAAATGGAGCTGTCCAGCACTCAATGGTTGGAACTATGATGGACATCTTTACTTGGCAGACTTTGTTATAAAGTCAATACTAGTCTTCTGTTTGATGGAGCATTTCAAATTCCCTTAAAGCATGCAGAGACTGAACGCTATCAGTTAATGTCTTCTCTGCAAGAAATTACCTCACTCCCAAATTTTTGGAAATATGTACTAATATTAACATTTAGTGGGAACCTATTTTGTGCCAGATACTCTTTCATGTGACTACATGTACTGCACATGCATTATCCACGGGAAGACTATGAGGATGGCTCATTAATTATCTATTCACATATAAGACATGGGAAAGCCAAAGCAGTGAGAGGTTAAGTATCTTCTAGTTTTTACTTGGTCAATCCACTGTTCACAAAGGAAACAATGTTTTGACCCAAGTAAATCACAAAGGATCTACTGCAGTAAAATGACTCACGTGTACAGCCAACTCCTCATTTATCCCGATATTAATTAACTAATTAATCCATTTTAAGTTTATGTCAGCTGGAAAACAAATAATACTGGACATTTCAAGGTTTTTGACATAGCTAACCCGGCCCACGGTCTTTAAGAATGGCCACCAGACAGAAGGGTGTCTAAAGATTTCTCTTCATAAATCATTTTTACTTTTGCTTTCTTTTTTTCTTTACTTTCTTTTTGATTTTCTTTCCTTTTTTCTGTGGAACTGGAGCTTGAACTCAGGGCCTTTACAATGAGCCAGATCCCTAGCAGTTTTTTTATATATCTTATTTTGAGACAGCACCTTGCTAAATTACCTAGGCTGGGCTCAAACTTATGATTCTCCTTCCTCAGCCGCCCAGAATGCTGGGATTACAGGTATCACCACCACCCCCCCAAAATCATCATTATTTCTAACTCAACAAACAAAATATTTCTTTTTGAAATTAAAGATAGTTTTTAATTATACAGTTGGACCTGGCTGAGTTTGAATCCTGGCGCTGCAACTTCTAACCTACATGATCTTCTGAAAATTTTTCTAACTTCAAAAGCAATACCTCTCGTATCTTTAAGGGGACTGCTAATCCACAGTGGTCGTGAGAATTTATAAGAGGAAGTGCATATTCATCATATTTTAAATTCTCAATATAAGAACAGGTTCACCAGAAAAGCTTTACAGTAAGGTTCTCCAAAATACCAAGAAAATTGCCTGCTTGTCCTCTTTTTCGTATATACAGTGACGAATCCTCATAAGATTTCATAAGGAATTATAACATCTCATAACTGTCCAGGGGCGTTAAAGAGTAGAGAAGTCTATACTAAGTCTATAAGGACCTGAAAAAACAGTAAAGTTTTGTAGCAAAGAGATAATTCACCACGCTTGTCTTTTTGTCTGGTTTGGCATGGAACAGCATCTGCTCCACAGGTTCTAGATGTGCAGATAGCTTTTCCATGATCCCGTTTGCACACACCCTATCAGTTCCCTCACTTGAATTTCATTCTTTTCCTCTTGCCTAGTAACTGATGCAACTTTTCTGCTCAGTGAATCTCAACTGAAATCTCAGAGACGCTCTGTCTGTTATGGTCTGCCTTTTTTCTGGGATGCCTTTCTTATGACCCCCTTTCACTTCGTGATGTGAAGACCAAAGTTTATTTATTTCTAACTGTCTGTTCAGCTGGAGCTATCCAACCTCAGGAAACATATTAAATTGTTACCCTAGTCCATTTGGGCTGATGTAATAAAATGCCATAAACTAGGTAGCTTAAAAACAACAGAAGTTTGTTTCTTACAGGCCTGCAGCCTGGAAAAGCTGAGACCATTGCACCAGTAGATTTAGTCATGGTGTCTGATGAGAGCTCAGTTTCTGCATGTATCAGCTTTTTAGCTGTGTCTGCACATGCCAAGAGTGAGGGGTAGCTCTGGATTCCTTTTTTTGTAATCAGAGCACTTATCCCAATCATGGGGGCTTTACTCTCATAACCTAATCAGTTCTCCAAGATGCTATCTCCTAATAACATCATCTTGCAGGCTTGAATTTCAACATACGAATTTGGGGGGTGGTCACATATGTTCAGAGCATAACTTTGCTTATGAAAATATATATTCTTTCCTAGAAAATTTATACAGACTCAAGGAGAAAAATTTGGTGTCCAATTTTTCTCTCTATATAAACTGTACCAGCCTTAACTATTAATTGCCAGCTGCTTTGTATGTGAGATAGAGTAAGCTACGTACTTTAAGTACATTGTATTATTGAAACCTCCAAATGTATTATGCACACCATTCAGATAAACTATAGGAGTGCGGGGCTGTAGATAGTCCAAAACCTTGTAGTTACTGTTAAAGCCTAAATTTAATTCCATCTCTATCATGTGTCTACTACCCAGATCTGCCTTTGCAATACCCACATACTCATATAAACGATCATTACTCCAAAAAGATTAAGTGAGGTCTGATGCTTGATAGGACTAAGTAATTCCTTGTTGGATAAAACACAGATATAATTACACTAAATTCTTCCAATGCAGGACCTAAGTTTTCTTCATTTTTATGTCCCTAGACTTTGCCCACAGCTTACACATTGGTGATCAATGAGCATTTGTTCAATGGATGACTGAATTATCAGAATGACTCTAGAATGAATCTGGTAAACCTAGAATTCCCTCAAGTGTCAAAAGAGATTATTTAAGTCTCAAATAACAATCATGTGATTGACCATGCATTTACAGAAGGTGAATTTATAATCTCTCAATGACAGATACTGACAATGGGTGAAAATATTATCCATCTACCAAGGCAATGAGTTAAGCATTTTTAGCAAGAATATACCAAGATAAAAAATGGCAGTCCCAAAGAATCACTCTCCACAAAAACATACCAAGCTTCTGACATTCAAAGTGCAGATGCATTTTAAAACTGCCACAAAGATAAATACTGGCTTATATTCCCATGAACTGAAAGTATAAATCAGATTAGTCCTTGAAGACTTTAGGCAAAAGGCCTCGGGCATAGTCTTTCATAAAGCTGAAAAGTTATATGCTCGTGTTTTCTTTCAGTTTTGTTCATTTGCATTTAAAATAATGTGGAAATGTGTCCCTGATGGCAAACTCAGTATATACAGCCAATACGTCAATGCTCAACGCGTTTATTCAAATTACAAAGGCATCAAAAAGAGAATATGTGGTGGAGAAGGAGAAGTAGCACACTTCAACATGTGTAAATCAAGCCAATGAAAAATGTATTTTTCAGATGGTATTTTCTGAACAAGTTTATAAAACTATTTGCTGTAAAATTACCTGAAAACATATTGGAGATTTGTAAGTGAACGAAAATAATTTAAAAGTTTCATTTGTCTGTATCAGTAAGACAGCTATTATTAGTATATATTCTTAAGATGTGTAAATAATAATTATTCTCAGCAATTTAATCACTAATAGCATATTTGCTACACTGAGTGATTACAGCTTTGTAACTCTGTTAGATATTTGAAATATGACTGTTTTCAGTAATCTTGGTTTGTGAATTCTGTCTCCTCCTTTCATTATGTCAATACAATAAAATTATTGCATTAATGGACATCAAATCTCATGTAATTCTACAAATACACAACATTCTTCTTTTCTTAGGAAGAAGTTATTGTGTTTCACACTTCAAAGTAGCTTAGTATTTTCATCATGTTTTCTTGATATTTCATACATGATACATTATTTTGTAAAATACTAAATTGTTTTTCTACTTTAATTACTTTCAGGTTAGTAACACATGCAACCCCAGGCATGATTAGGTATATATGAGTTGGAATAAATCAGTCAATTAATATTTTACACTCACTTATACAATTAGACAAGCCATGTTTAATTACTTGGTGGAGTTTATCTGTAAGTAAGTCAATATTGCAAGATAAACCTATTTATCATTCTTACTGGAAAAAAAGCACAAGCAATAAGAGGATGAATGAGAAAATTCTAATTTAGATCATAGTTTCTGTTGCTAGAATATGACCATATTTGAAAGAAATTATAAGAAGCACTTGGTGAACATATAAAAGTACCGGAGACCGAATATCTTAGGAATCAGAGCAGATCAGCTGTTTTGTTTGGTTCATATGAGAATGAACTCATACGAAATTTTCTACTTAATTATTAGCCTACAGATGTTGATAAATCAAATAAATAAACATTTATTCTCAGTCTAAACTAGGAAAGCATCACGGGAGAAATGGAAAAATAATTATGCATATGGTGTGTGTGTGTGTATGCATGCGCATGTGTGTGTGTGTGTGCTTTTATATAATTACATATATAATAAATCACAGCAATATTGTTCAAGGTAACTATATTATTACTTTTTCCAATGAAAGTGTTGTTTGGGGGAAATAGTCATAGTAGTAGAGAAAAAAACACACGATCTCACTTATCCCATTCAAATTTCAGGCATATATTTCATCAAAAAGACAATAATAGCCAGGAGCATTGGCACACATCTAAAATATAATCTACTTGGGAAGCTGAATAAGAATTGTAAATTTGTGGCCTGATTGAGCAACTGAGAACTGGTCTCAAAACAAAACCATACAAAGGGGTAGGGATATAGCTCGATGGTACAGCACCACTGGGTTAAATACTCAGTACTAAAAAGAAAGGAAGGAAGGAAGGAAGGAAGGAAGGAAGGAAGGAAGGAAGGAAGGAAAAAGGAAGAGAGAGAAAGAAAGAGAGAGAGAAAGAAAGAAAGGAAAGAAAGAAAGGAAGAAAGAAAGGAAGAAAGAAAGAAAGGAAGAGAGAAAGAAAGAGAGAGAGAAAGAAAGAAAGGAAAGAAAGGAAGAAAGAAAGAAAGAAAGAAAGAAAGAAAGAAAGAAAGAAAGAAAGAAAGAAAGAAAGAAAGAAAAAGAGAGAGAGAGAAAGACAATAAAATATGGAGATCTTCAAAAATCTTGAGTGATTTCTACAATTATTTTGGAGTTTATAAAAATTTAATTTTATTTTATATTTTAAATAAGCTATATTGAGATAATTTCCACATGATAAAATTTATTACTTTTTAAGTGCATATTTAAATGAGTTTTGAAAAATGCACATATGCCCGTGCAACAGACATCTGTTTCTTTTAATTGCAGAATAATCCATTGTGTGAATGTATGTACACAAATTGTTTATCTACTTACTTGTTGAGAGGTATTCAGATTACGTCTAGTTGGGGGGTTTCATGAATAAACTCTCATGAACATTCATATACATGCCCTTGTATGGCTGTTTGTTTCTTGGATAAATATTAGGCTTGAAAAATGACAGGTTATTTAGTGAGTTTATCTAACATTTCATTGGTAACTTTTAAAATTCCAGTTGTTCTGCATTCTTACCAATATTCAGTGGTTTTCTAGTCTGTCAGATTCTGACTTTTAACTGTATTTCCCTAACCATTAATGATATGGAACATCTTTCATTAGCTTGTTATTTGAATAATTTATACTGTGAATTTTTTTTCCAATATTTTCATTGTTTTCACTTATTTTTGTCTTAGTTGAATTCTACTGTCAACATAACTGTTTTATCAGGTTTATATTTTGATATTACATCCTCAGTCTGTGGCTTTGTTTTTATTTATTTATTTTCATTTTCTTAGTTGCATCTTTTGAACTGCAGAAGTTTTAAATTCTGATAAAATTTAATATTTTTCTTTTCTGTTTTGGGCTTTTTGGTGCTAAGTAATCTTTTTATTTATTTTTAATTTTTTTTGAAATTTTATTTTAGTGGCACATTTTAGATATATTTAATGATAACATTCATCACAGGGAATTTGTACTTGTACATAGTGTATCTTGCTGCTTCTTTTTTTCCCATTCCCCTCCCCTCCCTTTAATCCCTCCTCCCTCATTTATAAAGGCTTTGTTTCCTTTTTTCTCCTAAGTAATCTTACTTAATTCAAGTTTGTTAAGATGTATTTCATATGTTTTCTACTAAAATATTTCTAATTTTAGTATTTTCTTTTAAATCAATCATCTATTTTTGTTAATTTTTGAGTGTAATATTAATTCAGGGTCAAAATTCTTTCTCTGATACTTGCTTGTAAATACACTGAATGAGCACAGATTCCTTTCTAGACTCTGTCCACTAATATGTACTTCTATCCATACACTAATACTACACTCTTTGATTACAATTGGTTTATAAAATTCTTAAAATCAGATGGTACAAACACAACAAATTTCAGTTTAATTTTAAGAAAATATATGCTAAATTGAAACAATAGAATTTTTGCTTATTCCTTCAAATAGAAAGGTCTTGTTAGAATATTCAAGGTAATAGCTATATACCCCATTAAATTATTATTTAAATTACAATTTAGAAAAATTCATACATACATTAATCCTTAAACCTATCTCACTTTATACTAGTTTTCAAGCTGCCCTTATTTTGTCATACTTCCTTTCGGGATACCTAAAAATCAGTAGTGGGTTTTTTTGTTTGTTTGTTTTTTGTTTTTCTCTTCTGATCTCCTAAGTAGCCTGTCTTATTAAAATGAAATAGAAAAATATTCTAGGAAAATGTCCAAGGTTAAAATGTTTGATGAGAAGAGAATCAGTAGCTGATTTAGTTTGGCATAAGTAGAGCTCAGCATCCCACTCAGAATTCCACAGTAATAGAGGTGTGCTATTAGATTATCAAATTGGATATGTTCAGGGGAAATAGGAAAAATATTTAACTACCATGTACCATGAGAACTGAAAAATCAGAATGAATTCTAAGTGACTGAATGAGGAACACTGGAGTGTACTGGCTCTATAGCAATGTGGATCACCATCTAGAGAAACACTTTTGCGTAAGGATAACACTTTTGTCACAGATAACAATAGATGAAAGGATGGGTGGATGGCTAGATAGGTAAATTGAAAAATTATGTAGTTTTCCTGAAATATTTGTTTTGAAGTGTTATGATAGTCAATTTCACGAGCTCTCTTGACTGGACCTCAGGGTGCCCAGATACTTGTTCAAACATTATTTTGAGTGTTTCTGGGAAGATGCTTTTAGGTAAATTTAACACTTCAGTACATAGGCTGAGTAAAGCAGCTTGCCCATTCTAATGTGAATGCACCTCATCTAGGTGATTAAATAATATGAACAGAACAATAAGTCTGAACATTCCATGAAGAGAGAATTTCTCCTTCCTGACTGCCCTCAGAGTGGGACATTAGCTCTGTTGTATTCTTAGATTCTAACTGAAACACTGACTTTTTGTAAGTCTCAACCATGCTGCCTGTGAGGTAGAACTGCCACTGTTCCTCCAGGGTCTTCAGTTGCCCAGCTCTCTCCATGGATCTGGCTCGCTCTAATGTACATGTGATTAGTGTGAGAGACAGAGTAAGAGACAGAGAGATCACCACTAAACCAAAAGTCCAAAGTCTGGCATGTTTTGAATGTTGACTGAAGTCAGAAACGGAAAATTTCATATAATGAGAATGTGTGTCATGCCCACAATTATCAAATATATAAAATTACCTTTAGGGCATTTTTAAAAGGCAGATATAAAATACAAATGAATTTCATGTTTAAACTTGGGACTCTTTCCTAAAATATCTCATTTTGCAGATGTAAAAACTGCAAAATATGAGATAAAAAAATAAAAACTAAATCATTTTTGGTTCCATGAATTTCAGATAAAGGATACCTCTACCCACACAAACACACACACACACACACACACACACACACACACACACACTACCCTAGTGATTCTATTTCTCTAGGGAATTCTAATACAGATGTGAAAATTACTCTAGGTGAAAGAAAAAATGGAATTGGGGCAGAAAATATAATTTGCACAGACATTATGAAGATGTTGGTTTGATATGTTACGAAGATATGGGCTGATTAAACTCTAAAATTCTCACTTATTTCTGTTCCTAAAACCTGTGTAAGTAAAGAACTGAGTCACATTAAGCCTAATAAGTTAAACATTAAAATTAGTTAATTCTGCCTGATGTATAATAAAATGCTTACAGGAAAATATAAACATGGAGCGTTAATACTGAAAGAAACAAATAATTAGAGTTGATTTTACAATGATTTATCAGTAGGAACATTTGTGTAAATGTTTAGGGACATTGACCAAATTTTTCTTGTATTTATATATCAAGACAAAAATGGTTTATTCAATCCATATTTACCGAGAATACATTAATTTAGGCATTGTGCTAGACATAGGAGATTAAGTGTGTCTATTCCATTCCTCATGAATTTTTCACTTCTTTCCTTTATACCTGCCAAGATGGATACTTGTACAACCAGATGTAGAAAGGCTTTGTGGATGAGCCTTTACAATTCACTTTCTCAGAAATATACATCATAATAACTAAAAGCCAAACAGCATGGACCTGAATTCAACCTTCCACAATCTATGTAACCTAAACAATCATATAACACTCTCTTTTTCAGTGTCCTCAACTGCAAAATACAGTCAGAATAATTGTACTTTTCTCAATGGCTTTTTAATGAAGATTATTAGGTTAACATTAAAAAAGTATTACTATCAGTGCTTATATATAATAAGCATATAAAAGCATATTAAAATTATGTATAAAAAGCATATTTGCAATTTTTTTTGTTTGAGCTAGGTATGTGTATTCTGCTTCTGCATATATAGATGTTATTTGTGTCATTTTTGTACAATGTTAGATATCTGGCATTGTTTTCATTAAAAAAAAATTTAGTGCTGGGGATTCAACTGAGATTTTCTTACATGCCAGGCACTAAGACGCACCCCTAGCCTATTCATTAGATTTAATAAGCGAAAATACAACCAAAATTAAACATTATTCACATTAACAAATCATGAACTATTTTTGAAAATTACTCTGAGAAATAATTTATGACACTTCCATGGAGAAATAGTTAACAGTCTCATATAAGACATAAAGGACTGAGTAAATTAAGAAATACAGGCAGCCTCTATGAAACAAGGTAACATTGTTCAAATAGAATATTTTGTGAAACAAATTTTAAATTAAAATGGATGGTAAAACGTTTGCAAAAGTATAGCTGAAACAATTTGGAAAATAAGGCTGAATTATCAAATTAAAATATGTATTATAAATCCATAAAAATGAAAGTTGCAACATTGCTACAGAAGCAAACAAACAAAAAGAACAGTGGAATAAAACAGCCTCCAGAGTAGATCTGTCAACAGGATACAGATAGCTCTACAAAACACGACAGAAATAATAAATTTAGTGCAGAGTGCCAGGAAACCACTATTTTGTATCTTGGACACTTGAAAACCTTCAGAGCTCAAGTTCTGCTGAGTCTCTGTTGTGAAATCCTTCCTCAGTGCCTGCGCAAACATCAAGGTCTTAGAAGCCTAAGCTACCACTTCAGCTCACAGCACAGTCCGGAAGTAACCCCTCCGCCAGCTGCGCACCATCCGGGCCCATAAAGACGTAATCTATACCTCCGAGCCAAGACGGAAAGTGATTTGTTAATTTTTTGAGTACGTAAATCACCTTGACAGTCTCTTCCTACTACTTTTCCTACTACAGATTACAGAAAGTTGACACAAAGCTTTACTTTGGCTCTGGTCCAAACACACTTGTCCTATTATTGTAACTTTTTCTTCCATTCAGAACTAACGTTTGTATCCCTTAACCTGGAAACCTGGTGTGACTAAAGTTCTTACAATCAAATTATTTTTTTCTAATCTCGACAGATAATTTTCATCTTACAGTTACATTCTATCAACCTACTTGTTTTTACATAACCTCAGCATGGATTATCTTTGAATTAAAAAAAATACACTCAAAATTCTTTTGAATTTATACATTTTTTAAAAAAATTACAAACAAAATATGCATTTTAGTCTTCAGTTCACTTTGGCACACGTTATTTTGGATAATGGCTTTTATGAGTTCATATTTTCTCAAATATAATATCTTTCAGGGTACAAGTTATTGGAGTGATGAGCATGTACTAGTGAGATCATACAGAGAATAAATATTCTTACACTATGATACATATATTATAAGTAATATGTTAATGCTTTGCACTTTAACCATGAAACAATGATATCTAAAATATAAAAATATACATTAAAAAATACACAAAAATAAATTCTTTAAACACCGTACCTAATGAAAAAAACATGTAAATGTCCACCTTAAACAAAAGAAAAAAAAAAAAAAAAACTAAATTGAGGACAAAACACAAATAAGGAAAAAAGCAGCTTTCATTATCTATTTGCTTTTCTTGATTAATTTCCTCTCTACCAACAGACCAAAGTGAGTCACACTATCAGATTAAATACAAATTAGTACAAACTATTTCTCCAATGTGGAAGGTCCGAAAGCATTCTACTATAAATAGATAAAAGCTTCCTATTTTAAAAATAAATACTAAACAATAATATCATGGGTTTTTGTCTTTAGGAAGAATCCAGAAAGACCTTTAGTGGCACTTGATGACACCATTTTAAAGTTTCAAGAAGGTAAGATCTTCCAATCGTAGCTCACGATACTTTACAAGTAGGTCATTCTTGGAACAGGTTGTACCAGAGGTACCGTACCTTTCTTCTTTTTTAAATTATGTAAAAAAATTGTGAGAAAAAGTCCCTGTTGTTTAGCGAATAACTAAAAACATTTATAAGATTATAATTTGTGACGTTTATCTTTTGTAGAACCTATACTGACGCATTATTCACATCTTTTTTTTTTTTTCCAAAAAGAATAAAAGGTCAAAAAGTTGGAAAGCAGAACTGTCACAATACTGTAGGGTCTGTTATAGCATTTGCAGTAACCTACAAAGACACGCCATGCACAGCAAATTCAGTGGAAGCTGGAGCCCCATGATCTTGTGTCCTAACCGTGGTTTGAAGAACATATCTCTCACTACCCACTGACTGCCAGCACCACTGGGCTCTCCAATCTTTCAGGTTAGTTTCTTGATAGGGGCAATATGTTGATCAAGCAATATGTTGAATCAAGCAATATGTTGAATGTTTAAAATTTTGAAAATTTAAAACAAAGTTTTTGAAAATTTTTAACAGTAAAAGACACATTATCATTAACCCTCTCAAAATATTCCATTTTGGACCTGTGGCTGTCTCAGTGTCCTGAATCAATTCAAAAACCTCTTTTGGTCATTTTGACTTCGAAGAAAAGCCAGAAGCCACATTAACTGTGTTTTTGATCTTGACTCCCAAAGACACTCACAAAAGAGAACTTCTAGAACTGCCCAAAATGTGGCAAGAATGATGGAATAAGTGTGATGGAAGAAAAGGGAAGTATTTTGAAAGGGATTAACAGTAATGTTTCATTTATTGTTATAATTATGTTATTTAAACATTCATTATCTTGATCGTCCTTTATATATATTTTTCTACATAGATATGTATATACATACCATGTGTCAATAAAAGTCCATTTAAAAAGTTTAACCATGAAGGTATAAAAAAATTAGAAAATAATTTTCCTGAATGGTAATTATTTATTAGACATTTTAATGTAAATAATGAATTTATGCCTTAGTTCAGTCATTAGCAGACTAATGTAACAGGCCTTCCCATGCAGTTTGTCATTAGTACAAAGGCAGGATGATCAGAACTGTTATCTTCTTAAGGATGAGATGGGCTAAGCAACTCTCATTAATTCACAAATGATTACACTTGATTATCAGAATATATGAAGGAGTTCATCTACATTGCTATGCTTCAGACCCAAAGTGTACTCCCAAAATCTGGAGTTCAGAGGAGGAGCTTTTAGGAAGGTGACTGGACCATGGGGACACTGTGCTCATCAGTGGGTCAGTCCATTTGTGAGTTCACACCTGAACGTCCTGTTAGGAGGTTGGGCCTGGTCAGAAGTGGTGGGTAACTGGGGGTGTAAGCTGAAAGAGTATATTCTCACCCGACTCCCTCCTTCTCTCTCTCTGCTTCCCAGCTGCCATGGGCTGAGCAGCTTGCTCCTCCATGTCCTACCGCCATGCCATCTCGGCCTTGGAACTGGCTCACTATTCCTTTAAAATTGTGAATCAAAATAAAGCTCCCTTCCTTTCAATGTGGGCGTTGGATATTTTGTTCCAGCAATGGGAAAATGGCTAATATGTAGATGCTGGCATTTATCAGCTTAACAATGACTTCCTAATGACATAGGAATAATTCATAAAAATTAACTATTTATAAGATGTCAAAATAACAAGTCCATTTAAAAATCTGGAAAATTTGCCTAAATAATTTCATAAACTGATTCAATGGATAATTTGGCATAAATATTCGTGTCTTGTCTCTTTTAAAGTGCCCCTTGTTTATAGGCAGGTAGAGAATTTACGTTTGTATTTTAAGATTTAAAAATATAGAGTATTTCAGGAATTGCTTCATACTTGGTCAGGGAGAGGCCAGACAACAGTCATTTCTCTTATTCTGTTTTCAGGGAATGAGGCATGTTGTTGTACACTCTTGAAGTCTGCCTGGCAACCAACGAGGGTGCTGTGTCTCCCTGACTCTCAAACTCACTCAGCTGAGTCCAGAGACCAGACATGTGAGTGTGTTTTTGTTCCCAAATACAGTGACAATTGAGTTAGTTGGCAGTTATACTTTAAAAAATAATTTTATCATTGTCATTATGTTCCCTTTCAAAGTGTGAAATACAACAGTGAAAGGAAATAAAATGCTCAGAGGCACCCAATTCCAACCCTAAAAGCATTTAGTTTCCAGGTACTGAATGTTTCATGACAGCATTCTCAGATTGTATCAAACGTTTGGAAACAGGACCAAGAGAAAAGGTGCGAGCCATCCTTATATCCATATGCTCTGACACATTTGTGCACACCACAACAAAAGAAAAATTTAAAGTTTAAGTACCACATTGTTTCTCTTGTGTGAGAAACCCTAAGGGTAAACAAGGGGCAAGATAGAGGACAGACACTGGGTAGTAGGAAGAACACGTTCAAATGACAAAGAGAACAAAGGAGGAGGGAGGAGGGAAGGGAGGAAGGGAAAAGGAATTAAAAAACAAAGAAGGGAAGGGGAAAAATGCCAATAAAGAGGAAGAAGGGTTGGAGAGAGAGGAGGAGAATGGAAAAAAAAAAAAAACAGAAGAATTAAGATACATTATGTACAAGTACAAACTCCCTATGATGAATGTGAGCAAATATATACTAATGAAAATTCTAAAAATCAAAAAAAAAATTGTAATGGAAAAGTAAAAAATTCTTTAGCATTTTCTTTTACTTACAAGGCATTCCAATTTTGTTTTCTTATATTTGTTCTTCATATCAAATGAAAATCTTGGAGAAGAAACTGGTTTTGATTTAGGGCAGACGTGAGTGTTTTGATAGTGGACTGCAAATCACTGGGTATGCAAGGATAAGCTAAATGATTATTTTTTCCACCTTACAAAGGACGAATACCATGTTTCCTCGAGACATAGTGAATGAGTTCTTTCTTGAGGAAGATTTGCGCCTTTAGAATAAAGATACATCTCTCTAATGCTTAAGCTAGGTGTCCAGATTTTACAACTTGGAACTCTTTCAAAGGTGTCAGCCAAATGGGCACCATATATGCAAAAACATACTTCTTGGCTTAGCTCAAAGATCTCTCCTGATGTGTGCAGGCCCGACACCAGGGGCAGACCCTTGTCCCACAGGAAGACAAGAGGAGTTATTTTTGTTTCTTCTCCTTTGCTTTGTGGAATGTGAGGGTTTGTCCTAACTGTGTAGTGAAGTTTGCACTTCTTTACATATGAATAATTCTGTTAATACTTTCAGAATGAGAAATCATGTTTTCTCTGTAATATTGGCACAAAAGACTGTTTGCATGATTATGTACTGTGTTTCTCCAGTAGGAAGAGGAAAACAAACATACAATGCTTGCCAAATGCATGTCAGACTTGTCTGATGGAATACAAACTTTTTACAAAGTACATGAAAAACTAACTTCTGTTAACTTCACACATCATATTGCTTTATGTAATCTAAAAGGTAGTAGCAAATACAACAGGTTTTTGCCAGTAAGAAACACAAAGTACAGTCACATTTTATTTAAGATTTATGCTCTTTGTGCTTCCCAAATACCTAAGGTAAATGTGAGAGAAGGGGGACAGAGGTGCTCACACAATTCTTAGGATATTAAAAACTTATAAGATATTCGTGCACAGAGATATCGAGTTTATCTAAACCCTCAGATGTGTATCATCAATATTTTTAACAACACCAAGTTCATTTCCCTTAGCTAATGCTCAGTGGCGAACCAAATGTTGTGTCTATGATGCCATCTGCTTCTGACTTTTTCAGAGTTAACAGTTTATTTCAGATGATTGCCATTCCTCTTTCTGCTACTGGACTCAAGAGGCGTTTCTACTATTGCACAAATCCTCAAAAACTGGAAGTTAAAGAAAAGTAAGGTCATCATTCCAATAGGGTAATGCCTGCATACTTCGTTCAGGAAAGTAAACCATAAACATAAAAGTTAAGACACGAAGACGAGGGGAATCAAAATTGCAGAACAGCATCATTGCCTCTCTCTCTAGCCAGTGAATTTCTCTTTATTGAAGAAATGCTAAGTTACTGAGTAAGTGTAATAACCAGTGCCTGGACTTTTCCTAGTAAAGCCATTCCTGTTTCTAGTGATCACAAGGTGGTGAGGACTTCTGGTAGAGTGTAGTTTGGGTGGGAAGTATGGAGATAAAAAGAAATATTCAAAATTAATTCATTTCAGTCCACATGATTCTCCTTTTACTCATTCCCTTTGCTCTCTGCTTATACATTTAAGAAAGTTTAGAGGCTTTCAAGATGGTTCTAAAATTGTAAAAGCTGTTGATGTCACAGGCTTTTCCAATGATAGCAAACCCCTACATAACTATAGCTCTTAAGTGGACTTCAAAGCACACTGAAACTGAAATTTTTCTCTGATAGGCTCTAACACGCAACAGAACACTAAATGACAATTTTCTAGTAGCCCCATTCATTCCGTAATTGTCTAGTCTAATTCAGGACAATATAGGTAGATAAGTCCGGTTTTAATGATTCTAAATAATGAAGTATAGATAATTTTTTTCATTTATTCATTTGTAAGACATTAAATTTATATTGTGCTACCATTTATGATATAAAATCACTCAATAATAAAATAAGTTATAGTGAAGTTGGGGTGTATAATTATTTCTTAGTTTTGGAGGAGAAGGGAAGATACTAAAACATATAAAAAACTATAAACATGATCTTTGTATTTGCCTTGAAAAGATGCAAATAAAGTGTATGAAATAAGAGCAAGAAGAACAGAAGAGTCATATATTTATAATTGGATTTTAAATGAAAGATCCAAGTGAGTGAAACAGTCAGGAAAGGCTTTGTAAGAGACAGAGGAATTGTGATAATCCATAAGTATTCCGTTAAGTGACAGAGAAGAGGTTGCACATTCCAGGAGAAAAATAAAATAGAAAAATATTTGGGAAAATAGTGGAATCAAATTATTTTCCTAAACAAATTGAAATATCTGTAAGAATCCTTCTTAAAAATATTAGTAAATACAAATTCTAAAAACAAGAAAAAGGTTGAATCACATAATTGTATACATGATGAAATATATTATGTGAAGTATATTAATGTTGAAAGCTTCTAATTCAAGCAGGGTGCTCAACTCAAAGATGCACATCACTTGAACTGACACACAGAGTTGGAGCATAGTTATGTGATGTTTTACTAAAAGTCATCTTTGGCATTCTTTTTTAATGTGACAGATTTAGCAAATTGATCAATAAGTAATTGAAAGGAAAAATATACAGAATGCAAAGTTTTTCGATCTGTGACTAAAACCTGTGCAAAAGCAGGAAATTTGCAGCCTACTTTTAAAGACCTTATCTATCCATGCTCGCTTTGGCAGCACATATACTAAAATTGGAACGATACAGAGAAGATTAGCATGGCCGCTGCGCAAGGATGACATGCAAATTCGTGAAGCATTCCATATTTAAAAAAACAAAAAAAAGACCTTATCCATGGAAAGTGCTGCTGAGAAGAGAGAATCAGACCTTAATTTGTAACAAAACTTCAAACAATTTTCTAAAGAAAATCACACATATATACCATCTAAGCCCACTAAAATAATTTATAAAGCTAGAATTATAATTTGTAAAGCTTTAAAAAATGAATTCTTAAAAAACTAAATTCTAAATTTACTGAGCTAGCCAGGCTCATGGCACACATCTTGATCCCAGCACCTGGGATGCTGAAGCAGGGGAACTGCCTGAGGCCATGCTGAGCAACGAAGTGAGTTCAAGGCCAGCCTAAACTACACAATGAGGCTCCTTCTCAAAACAAACCCCAAATCAAAATAAATGTATTAAGCTTATTCAAATAAAATGAATGATCATCCATCCACTAAAATATCTATTTAACTCGTTAAAATAGTTTTCTAAATCTTCATTATTTAATAATTACATAATTCTAAAGGGAAAACAAAACTTTATGTTTTACTGTATCTCAAACTCTAATATGCATGTGAAATATCTGGAAAGTTTACTAAAATGCAGAATCCAATAGGAGAGGGCAGAGACCAACTCTAAGCTCCAGTGGTTTTTGCCAGCTCACATGGATGTAGATGCTGCTGGTACACAGACAACACTTTGAGCAGCAAAATCTATTTACTTATTTTATCAAGGAGGATGCTGACATTAGCTGAGTATATTTAAAATATATAATTGTTTTCTGAGTTTAACTACTATTTTAAATTAAGTACATCTGCTTTTAGGATGGGAAAATATATCTAGCTAAGTTTAGAAAGATCGCAAATTTCTCGGTCACTACATCTGTTTTTGTTTATGTTTTTAATTATAGCAGAGAGCAATTTTTCTTCTCAAACTTTAAAAAACAGCTTTAAATGGTTTCTTTTCATTTAAATCTATACAATGATGTGGCATTAGGATAGAAAGAATATAAAATGACCAAGAGTCCTCAAAGTTATCCAGTTTTTTCCTCTGAATAAAACCAATGATAAACTACCTAAATTTTTAAATGCTTAAATGCCCTTGCATTTATTTATAAAGATGTTTATAGAAGGAGAGAGATCCAAAAGAGAAATTAGGAAAAAATTATTAGGAAGGTATATTACTAACTCATACATTAATTTCCCTAAAAGTGTTTTTGATATAAAATTATTTTTCCCCAAATAGTCAGTCATTGCATAGTAAGCTGAACTCTGTAACCAGATCCATACACGCTCTAGCACTTTCCTTCAAGAGTTTCCTGTTTGTATGGAGATACTTGTCCTTCACAAGCAGTAAGCATTAGCAAGATATTTATTTCAGGAAGCATTTATGAAGGTACTATTAGGTCTTCTTCTAAACCTTCAATGATACACAGTGCAGCAGAATGTGTTTAGTATGTATCAGGAAGAGGAAAGGCTGGTTTGTTTTTCTCAAATTGACATTGTTTTTCCATCTCATAGGAAGACTGCTAAGCAAATCATTATAACTTTTCAGTGGTTACAATATATAGCTCAATTAGCATCTCCCACAGCTTTCACTGAGATGCAACAACCTGCTTAATCTTATTCCCTCATTATTTCCTAGTAGGGTGCAATATGAATTTTTTCTAAACATAGTTTACTATGAAAGCATAATGTAGATGAGGAGGTTAATCACAAGCTAAGAATTTTAAGTGTTTTTCCCACTTGAGGATATGAATGTCATCACACTAAGGAAAAGGGGAATAAAACCTGCCTTTACCTTGTTCTCCTTTAATTTTTTTGAAATTAGAAAATATGTTTAAATCAAGGATATAAACAGAGGAAAAAGATGGAATAAAACCATCAAGACAAAATTGAAGTACTAGAAAAAAATAGCAAATTGGAAAATTAATGAAATGGCAAGAAGAGATTTTTCTGTTTTCTAATTTCAAAAGTATCAGATACCTACCAAGAAATTAATGGATGAATGTGTGTGCTGTTTCCCAGGATCTTCTCTAAGTCAAAGCAATAATGGAAAGTATTTTTAAAATGCAAAAGAGAAAAAAAAAAAAAGAACAACTTCTTATCTGTTCACTCTATCAAGGAAGAATAAAGAAAATGTCTAACTCCATAATTTCCTAATGTACATTTTCTTGGCTATTTGTTTCTAAAATTTTAGGAAAGTGCTTACCAATTCAGCGATTAATTCTCATAAGCACATGCTGTGCATGTTTGAGTACAATGTATGATGCACATCTTTATTTATACTGCATACACACACTAATATGCAGATGATCTTACTCAGAGATTGTTGTAAAATTCAGAACCATTTTTTTACCATGTTGGCCTTCCTGACATTATCACTCTAGATCATTCTTCCCTCTCCAAATTTCAGGAAGCAATAAAATACTATATAATATCATCTTCCATAAAAAAGCCCAGATGGTTTGAACTAGGAATTAAAGTATGCAGTTTTGAAGAGACATAATATATGATTTTATGTCTAGAATACATTCAAGCTACAGATTTACTATGTGTTTTAACCCAAATGGGAAGTTTTTTTTTTTAAAGCCCTCTTATGCTTTTAATTAAAGGCATATTTTCAATCAAAAGCATCAGCACTCTATATATGAATCTAAAATGAAAACTGACATTAAAATCTATATTAAGGTGGTTTAGCTTTCAGGCAGAATTATGAGCAGTAAATGGTAGGATGGGCTTACTTTTCTTAGAGCTATTGCTAGAATTCTTCGGTAATTTTGAGGAGGACATTGGCAATGATAAGTATAAATCTTATATGTTAACCTAGATTAAATACCCATTTGCCCTGGGCTTCCATAGAAAAGGAATCTGAGCTTTACAGTGACTTCTGCCTGTGACTCATCTCTGTCACCAGGAGTACAATTTATAGGCAGTATGATCCATCTGTCCTGGTTGCAGTCTTCTATTCAAAATTCTGCAACTTACTAAATCTTATAGTTACACAGTTATGTATCACTGACGACCCCAGTTTATCAATTTCTGCAGTGAATATAATGCTACCTTAAAAACATGAACTGGGGGCTGGGGATTTAGCTCAGTGGTTAGAGTATTTGCCTTGCAAGCAAAAGGTCCTCGAGTTTGATCCCCAGCACCCAAAAACAAAACCAAATGACAACAACAATAACAAAAAAAGGACTACATTTAAATGATGTCACAAAAGTACATTGCCTGTTACAGTGCAAAGTCAGTTCATCAGAAAATAAATAAATAAAGAGAAGAGAACTTTCCAAAAGAAACATTATTATGGCAAAAAAGGAAAGCCAGGGGTTGGAGATTTAGCTCAGTGGCAGAGCGCGCCTAGCAAACACAAGGCCCTGAGTTCAATTCCCAGCACCCATCCCTCCAAAAAATGGAAAGCCAAGAATTCCATTCAAAAAGCTGCCATACTATGATAAGTCTCTATTTTTTTAATTTTTTTTATTTTGTTTTTGTTTTTGAGACAAGGTCTTGCTATGTAGTTCAGGCTAGACTTGGAATCACTATGTAGGCCAGGCTGGCAGGCTGGCTTCCGACTCATGGCAAACCTCTTGCCTCAGCCTCCTGACTGCCATTACACCTGGCTTCTACTTCCAAGTTTACTTTGGTTAGGGTTTGGCTAATCACACTGGCTGAGATATCCTTGTCCCTTTGAACTTTAACTGGGTAAGACAGTTAGATCCAGCTACTTAGTCAACTAATATAAGGCAGTTTAGAAGTGAAATGAGTCAGATTTGGCATTTCTCTCTGATATATTAACACATGGGATTTGGGAAACATTCTCTAATGAAGTAACAGTACATGACCTGAGGGCTGAATAAAACTTGGGAAGAAAAATGAATACGGGGAAGAATATCCAAACAAAGTTCAACAAAATAAATAAAAATTGTGAGACAAAGGATAAATGCTATATTTTAGAAGCTAACAACGTGACAGGTAGTAAAGTCGTGCAAGAATTACACAGATATCAGATTATTAAGGGTTTTGTAGGTGATGGTAAGTATTTCGATCTTCATGTCAGTGGTAATAAAAATTCACTGGAGAGTTTTAAATATGTTTGATATGAACACGCACACCGTAGAAAAAGATCACTTTGGTTGTTGAGTGAGGGATATACTGAAAAGGGAGAAGATGAGTCAAAGAAATCGTTTTCTGAGCATTTGGTTATTGTACTAGATTAACGTTTAGAAGCCAATTATTTACTCTGTCATATCATTCTCTTAATTTCACATCCTAATCATAACTTTAAAGTTTTTTAGAAACAAATAATTAAGAATTTAGACTATCTGTCTCTGATGTTTTAGCCAACACATGGGCATTTGATACTTCAGGGCCAAAATTTTATCAAGGTTAAACAAAACCTACAGTGGGTGGTGCCATTGAAATATAATAGTAATATGTTCATTTTATATATTAAAATATATTGGCTTCAGTGGGTCTATATATAAGTTGTATTTTGCACAGTTATCATTGGTTTTTGCAAAGAATTGTCCTACTGATGTAGACAACACCTTTTGAATAGAATTAGGTCTGTCTGCTAGCAGTTGGTCCCCCTCCATGTCTCTGGAATTGTGAACGAGGTCGGTGAGGTGAGTAGTACACAGATCAACCAAAGTAATTTGATTGTACTTTTCATGTTGAACAATGAAAGAAGTGAATCCCATCTCAACAAAAACTGAATTTCCTTACTTCTCTAAATACATACCTTTAATTATAGAAGTTGTATTTTTATCTATTTCAAATATGAAGCGGTGTTTGAAATTTTTTCACATCTGCTTTATCAGTTTTACATGAGTTATGTAAACTGCTTTCTTGCAAAAAGCTACTAAAAGAAAGGACATATTTGCAAAGAGATCCTCCAAAGCCTCGCTAAAGCGAGAACTGGTTATAAAATTATATCACAAAGAGGAATGGGGACTTCGATGGTTAAATAAGCTCAGCGTGAATTGGTTATTTCTGTTCAAATGATAGACAATAAGTACTTTATCATAAATCTTTTTATATATTGCTCCTTATATTTACTTACCTTAAAGAAACTTACCTAAAGATTACTAATACTTACTAGTGTATGATTTTTATAAAAAAAATAAAGCAGTTGTTTCTTGTGGATTCATTTATGCAGAAACTCATTACTTATGACTAAATAAATAATAATATCAGGATGGTTTACATCATGCAAGTATCATGCTAACTTCTGATGGTTATCAGGGTTGCAGTCATGGATTCCATAAAAGTCAGTGGCTTTCAGGAATTTTTACTTTATTATTATAATGTTGTAATTATTATTATAACTACTATTGCTAATAGTGACAAAAAGAATAATAATACATTTTGAAAACTAGGCATGGTATAAGGTAACTTGCATGTATTACCTTATTTGATCTTCATAATTTAGGATTAGAAATGTCACAATTTTATATTGGTTAAATTTTAAGCTTTAGTAAACATAAAGACACCATATGGGTTAGAGGTACATATAAGACAAGTGTCCTCAAGACACTTGACTTCCATCTGGCTAAAATCTGTCATAATGCACTCATTTTGTTAGAAGGATACAAGTTACTGCCATCTGCCAGGAAATGCTTGTAAAACATATACAAATTCCTGACGTTTATGTTGTGAATGTTGCCCCACAGGTTGTGAACTGCCTGACCTCTACAACTATAGAAGTGATATGTGGTTAAAAAAAAAGAAAGAAAGAAAGAAAGAAAGAAAGAAACACCAGCCTGCTGTACAGTGGAAAGGTCATGTGTGATTTTTTTTCCCCTAGAAATATATAAGAAATTTCTTATTAAATATTTGAGAAGTTTGAGATATTTTTGAAAACATCTAGAAGTGATAAAGTGATACATATATGTATCAATACCAAAAGATGAACAGACTCATTATGGATTGCAAATATATATTAACAAAAGTAAAAAAAAAATTACATATCTTATATGAATTTATATTATTTACTGAGCTCTTTGTATGAACATTCTCAGAAATTGAGTTTTCTCTTAATAAATATTCAACATGTTAAGTATCTGGTTACACATAATAAAACTAAAACGTGGCTTTTCGTGTTCATGTTTTATTTCTATGCCATTAAAGCCTGGCTGACTCTAATACTAGGAAAACTTATATAGAGCTAGCATATCTTTTCTATCACCATATCAAAATATAGGGGTATCATTAATCAGTAAAAATTACATGAATATTGAATAACATTTTGGTTAATAATGTGAAATAAATGATCAGGAAAAATAGGTATTTCATGTCATAGTTCTCATAATTTCCTGATAGTTTATTTCATAGTGTAGGGGCAGGGGGAACGTTAGACAGGGCTAGAATGGGAGCTCCCCCCACCCCGGGGAACAGAGAGGTCACTTTATTAAGAACAAAAGCAGGTTGCAGCAGCTCCTATAGGCAACGCTGCCAGCGAGGATGGCAGCATATGACCACTTGTGGTTGACGCTGCCCATGAGAATGAGAGCCTGTGGTCACATTTCCTCTTTAAGTTATACCTTGAAAGACTGCCTTTACAGAAGTTAGAAAAGAAGAAAGCTTGACCCCAGAGACCCTTCCCCATGCTCCCTAGTAATGAGCCAATTGACCAATCAAGTAGTGACACCCTCTGTCGAGAAAAGTCAGCGTGGGTCCCTGGTCAAGACCTACAAAAGTAGTATATATAGGCTGTGTCCTATGGTGGCTCAGTTTTGGGCGCAGAAAGCAGCTTTGTACTTGGTTTTTTGCTTTATCAAAAGTTATTTTCGCTTTGGCACTTTGGTCTCAATCTGACTCTCCTTCAACCTTCTGCGTCGGAGCAGGAGTCAGGCCCGGGCTGGGCACCACATCGGCGCCCAACACTCCCACCGGGGGCAGCTGGACCACCCAAGATCCCCAGGGGTCATGTCAATAGTATTTATTTTATAGTACTTATCACTCTGAAAAATCTTCTCCTATTATAATGATTCTTCATGAAATATCTTCAAAAGCACACAGAAATAATTATGTCCAATGGAATGAAAAATATAAGCCTAAATATATGAAAATTAAGGGTCAAATTCATTTCTTGTGATAGAAAAAGGAAATGTGTCACCTTGAAGAGTTAGTGCCCTTGAATTGACTCTGAACACTTGGAAAATAGTATTAAAATAAGTGTTTATTTCGAGGTCATAGGCTGAGCCCAATTAAGGATGCAAAAATTTGATTCCGGAGTTTGTGCCATTCAACACTAAATTCTCTTGCCTCAATGGTTAGTTTTCCGAGGCTGATGATTTTAAATGAAAGAGGGAAATTGTGGTATATTAAAACAAAACCAAGGAGTTCACAGAGCTCGCTATTATTTTGAAATTTGGTTACCTGGGCTGGGCATTTAGCTCAGTGGTTAGAGTACTTTCCTCACAAGCAGAAGGCCCTGGATCCCCAGCACCAAGAAAAACTAAAATAAAATAAAATAAAAATTTGGCCATCTATACTAAGAGTAGCAGAAGAGCATTAAAAGTTTGAATGCCATTAATTCCAAAATATTGTCCGTGTAATATATATTTATTTTACCTCAAGAAGTCATTTGTTTTATTTATTTATTTATTTTGGTGCTGGTGATCGAACTCAGGGCCTTATGCTTGCAAGGCAAGCACTTTAACCACTGAGTTAAATCCCCAGCCCAAGAAGTCATTTGTTTTAATAACATGCTACTGGCTATTGCATATTTGGTAAAACATTTCTGTTTTTATTTAACTGCATCAATTCACAGCCAGTTTATTTAAAATAGACAAAAAATTCAAAGAAACATCTATTATTTAGGGGATCCAACTATTTTGGTATATTGAAAATTAAAAAACAATAATGCATACTTAATGCTACCCTGAAGAAACCAAAATGTATAAAGAAAATATAACTATCTGTGTATTCATTGCTGATGTATATATAAAATAAAATGTGATGAAATATGAATTCCTTAATACACAAATGTATAATGTACACACCCAATCTCCATGAAATACTCTTACCTCAAGGTTAATAAGGGGAATAAATGGTATTTTCTGAAGCAAGTGTTGATCTAGTCAGTGTTCTTAACCTCTTCCTCTATTATCTTAAAATTAAGACTTTATTATGGATAGACTTTATCGAAATCTTTCTTAAATGAATGAAAAATAAAAGATTCAAATATGGAAGATAACCCTGGAATTGATTTGTAATGAATTTTTTTTTCTTATAATAAAACACTTAAAAATGGAATACTTACAGAATGATAAATTATCTTGTTGACTTAGAAATGTGCTACTAAATTTATACCTGGAAAATAAGGAAGGTGAATTTCTATGTCTACGAACATAAGTGTGGATATTTAAATTGTTAAGGCAAGTAGATAAATACACACATAACTGCAGCATTCAGTGAAACATTTATGTTGCACCTACAATAAGCATTAATATTTATATTTATTTATGAACCTAAAGGCAAATTGTAAACAATGTTGTTCCTGCGAAGCTTAATTTTTTGCAATTAAAATGAGCAATGTATTAAAATAATTATGGGAATATAATATTAAATTACATAAACCATGATTTTAAATGAACTAAATGTTTAGTAGATGAATAAAAATACGTGTGCCAGAGATGAAATATAATCTTCCTTTTCTCATTCTGGACTGTATTTTATCTACATATTATTATCGTTATTGCTGCATTTCCATGATTATATTTACTTTTCCCATGCTCTACTTTTAATCATTGATTTTATTCTCTTATTAGCAAAGGATACATTAAAAGGAAAATATCAGTGCCTTATTTTAATCAGATAAATAGTCCAAATAGATCTGACTGAATAATCTAAAGCATCAGGTTTCTGGAGTTACAGACAGAATTATTCCACTTGATATGAGCAGTGTGATGAATATTATATGATTTTCAAATCTTCCAAGATATATTTTTTAACATTAAAAATGATTGAAACTGTACCATGGAATAGAGAGGGCAGAACCAGGGGTTACATATCACAGCAGATGTGAAACTCGCAACCCTCAATATTTATCTGATGTCAAATGCAGCAGAATCCATACATCATACATTTATGTGATCAACTAAATTGCTAGAAACAAATTTCACATTAAGATGATAAACATGGCTATTAATGGAAATCAGGGTCTACAGTAGTCAGATCGACTAAGCTAATTAATCTTAGCTCTGTCACAAAGATTCCTTGAGATTAGAATGATATCATAAAGCATAAATGTCACATTTCAAATGATTTCGCCTTCCATCTCCTACGTGGTGAACATGAAATGGACTGGGCCGTGGAGACTGTGTTTAACAGTTCTTGCATCTTGTTTTATAGAGTATATTCTGGAAATCTACAGAAGAATGCATTGTTAGGCCAGTTATCTTCCAGTCAGAAACACTAAATTAATATAACTGATTTCACCATAAAACGAAATATGATTAATTTTATCCCAGTTAAAATACAACTTACTTTAAGCAGTGGAAAAAACAAATACATCAAGTGTGGGCCTCAATGAAATAGTCTCTGCACACACTAAATTAGGGTAGGGTAGCATCCTTCCTGTAACTCTAGGATAGGCCAAACAAGATGCCATTAGTCAAGATAGTAGAGACAATGTGGAACTTCACAAACAAAAATATTTCATCCATCTACACAAACTCATTTATGTAGTAAAGATGAATACATCATATAATTTGATTGAAAATGTAATGTGATAAACTCGTTTTCTTAACAAAAAGCACAAAAGTTTCCTTGGAGTTTTCAAAATGAGAGACATGTCATACTGATGCATTCCTGGGACAGACTTTTAGAAATTCACCATAAGGTTTGTGAATTCATCATAAATTAAACAATAATGTCTAACATCTTTTCAGTAGAATGAATCCAAGGAGCTCATCGGTGCTAACAGTTCTGCTTCCAAAAAGGACAAATTCCTTGCTCTCTTAAATCAGAAATCTTTACTAGTGTGTAGTAATATTCTGTGCTGTTTTATTTTTTGTTTAAAACTTTACTTAGCAGGAGCTAAAGTGGTATGAAGGAAAGTGCAGATCACTTCTATAGAATATATACTAAACAGGAGAGAAAGAAGAGGAGAAGGAGGAAGGTCAGGAGGAGGAGGAGAAGAATCGGAAATATACGAGACATTAAGTATTCTAGAAGTTCTGGAAGTAGATTAGACAAAAATCTCTGAAAGATTACTTTTCCACTATTTATTTTTATTTTATAAAATTAATTATGTATAATGTAAAAATTTATTTCTAGCCGATATTCCATGTTTTATAACTTTAAGCACTATAATGTTGCAACTATAACTATAATGTTGTAACAGATCCTAATTTTATAACCTATGAAGATTCTTTGTTCAGATTTAATAATTCATGATTAAATGATTCAAAACATTTTCCTAATCCACTAATAATTTTCATATCCATTCCGCAACCTCATCTATACAATCTAAAACACAGAAAATCAAATCAAACTTGATACTCTACTAAACTATGCTTGGGAAAGATTATCTTTCCAATTTTGCATCTAAGATTAACTCAGTGACATTATTTGTTGTTTATATTTAATGATACTGTCTTGATATCTCATAGTTTTTTCTTGCTATTTTGGGACCAAACTACTCATATTCTCCTGTATCTGAAATTTGGTGGATTTCTCTTGAGAGTCTGAGATTTCAAAGAAATAAGAAAATGTAATTATATAGGTTACCCATCTAAGGAACAAAAAATGCATACCTACCTATTCATAAGAACTACTTGGTCTATACCTATATATTTTTAAATGTGTTTGAATACCAGCCCTTGGTCTCAAACATACTTTATACTCCTATTTGTTGTAATAAAATAATACTGCCACTTTTCAATTCATTCATTAGAAAGTACTTCTTTGTGATGATTTTAACAGCCAACTAAATAAGGACAACAGAGGAGGATGTTCACAGCAGCCCAGCAGGCACTCTGCACGTTTCCATTAAACATTCCATATGCATCCATTAAGTCATTACAATATTCCACATATCTATCAACTTTTGCCAGGCTATCACACACCAGCATGCAACCTAAGACGATTCTTATGAAATATTCATAGACATTTCAAGTTACAAATTCTTCTCATTCAAGATAAGATTTAATGGCAACACTTTCCCTAAGAAGTTAATGAGAACTTTTCTCTAATAATAAATGAGCTTAGATATACAAGTGTCCTAGGATTTCAACAGGAACTCTGCTTGGGAACAAATTCAACACCAATTCATGTTTGGCATTCTTTTGTTTAGGGGCCTGAGGCAGCATCTACTTGTCTGTCAGTAATCTGATAAAAAGTCAATTTGGATGAAGAGTGACTTAACTGTAATGACCATATCCAAACCAATGGTTGATTTTGACCACACTTTGCAGGGAGAATATCAAGCGATATTTTTCACTCTTTAGTCAAGTTGAATTCTGGACAGTTAAAGTGGAAAGTTGGAATCTTCTGATGAGTATGCCTGATTGACTACCAGCCAAGCTGACTGAAAGACTCTCCACATAGATGAGAAATCTTGCCCCAATGGAGAGCATGTCATTACCGCTCAATCGGCTCCCACGTGAGAGAGCTGAGTCAAATTAGGGCTGAAACAGCGACAGGAATTTTCAGGCACCTGTTGAGAATCCTGGTTAAATTTTTATATCCCCAAATTATTTCATTTGGAAATTTTTTATTTTAAAGATTTCAGCAGAAACAAAAGTACAGTATAATGAGCCCTCACATACTAATCACTTGACTTCACTAGTGCCTTTTTATTTTTTTTTTTTTTTCATATTCCCTTTACTGGCATGTATCTTTCTCATTCTGAAAGCTTCTTCATTATGTTGTAAAGAGCCGTGACTGAAGCCACAGTGGTGCTAATGTCTGAGAGAAGCCATCTGAAAAGATCATTCCATTCATTAACACAAGAAAATGAACAACTCTAGGGATCAGAAGGACGGCTAGGTTTGGAATGATAACCTTAGCTTTCTCATGAAATATATCTATGACACTCAAATTCTGAGCACCGGTTGCTCACGTAGAGCTGTGACCATCGGTACCTACACAGGCATTTCAGTGAGCACTCAGGGTGTTTATGGTTTATGGGAGATATGTATCTGCCCGGAAAGCTACAGTCTTACACAGATATCATTCAAGTAAGTATGTTTAACAAATTTTCAATTAAAATAGGAAGTGTTCCTTAATTATAATTATTTTTAGCAGTGGTAAAGTTTATTCAAAAAGGCAAAAATGAAGAGTGAGAGAGAAAGTGTCTCTGCAGAGTAAAGTTGGATGAGTAAATAGAAAAAGAAAGTGAGGGGAAAAGTAAAAGTCCTGCATTTGGGAGACGCAATATGGTCTATCAGGGAAAGGTATGGTAGCCCCTTAATCATAATTATAATACATAACAATTATAATGAACATGTATCCAGCATTCGCAAAAGAGGAATATGAAAACAACACTATTATACTGGTGTTACAAGGAAGAATACACAGTTTAAGAAGGGTTAAAATCTTAACTACTAATGGGGTTGGGGATTTAGCTCAGTGGTAGAACATTTGACAAGCTAAGCACAAGGCCCCGAGTTCTATCCTCTGCACCAAAAAACAAAAACAAAAAACAACCTTAATTACTGACTCACAGCAATTAAGTGATAGGCTAGGGTTCAAATTCCAACACAAATAAATAGCCAGTTTCAATGTACACACAAAGCCTGTTCTAAGAATTACGAAGAATTCAACTATCTGTAGTTACCGCTTCCTACTCCCAGCCCCATCAACCAGATAATATTCTCACATTTTTCCTACATTAAAGACACTAAATTAGTACTAGTATAAATTACCTTTATTAAAAGGAAAACTTTAGACAAAGAAAACTTAAGAGAGTTTATTTGAACACTCGAGAATTAAGCAAGCTAGCATCACTCAAGAAAGTGAAGTTCAGAGAAGTACACACACTGCAGCAGCCTGGAGAGCAGCAGGCTGCAGAGGTGGAAAGTGGAAGCAAGCACTCACCTAACTGGCTACAGATAGATATTGGCTTGATTTGGGTAGGATCCTTCTTTTTTAAATAGAGTGTGTCTACCTGCTTTGTATTAAATCAGAGTACACAAATTATGAAACCAGACAAAATGATCCACATATTTAGTAAGCTACATCAGGAATTTTTAAAAATCTCAATGAAAACATTTTTATACTTTGGCAATTATCACATAAATCATGATTTGGAGCCATTTTTACTCTGTTTCCATTGCAAAGCACTCTAGTTTGTCTCTAAAATGCTTTGGTACTGATTTAATATAAAGCACTTTCATTTAGTTTTGCTAAGAATGCTATTCAGTAAAGAATCGAAAATACTATAAAATATTTGGAAAACTTCAGAACCTAAATTATTTTATTAATCTCATCAAGAAAACATTTGATTTAATTAGAATCATTTGATTTAATTAGAACCCTATAGTTACACATATATTTGATTTATTTCAAACTAAACTGTGTCCATCGAAACATGTTGAAAGCAATAAACTACAAATACTAAAACATACAGAATATATGAGTACATATAATACAGTACAAAACACAGAACAGCTGATTTGCTTCAGACTGTTTTCTATTCTACATAAAAACCAAAAAATCCAAGCCAGGCATTTCACATATGTGTGAGGGAAAGGTTGTATGACCTCCATCTGAGGAGTCATACAGCTTCCTATAAGAGACTTGCAGGGAAGGGGAAAGGGGCTGAGAACAGGTCGGGGGGCGTATGGGGTTGGGAGAAGGGGAGGGTCAAGAACATACTAGGGAGGACAACAAGGAGATTTGAAATCCGGACAGTAATGCTTGCTGGCTGTAAGAATCCGATGGAGGTCAGTTCTGTTTTACCTGACCAGACAGTATGAAAAGGTTTTTTTTGTTTGTTTGTTTGCTTTTAAACCAATTTCAGTTTAAGCTAAGGAATGTTTGGGCATCTGAAGTTTATAAAACTGAGCCTAAATTTTGATATCACCAGGCTGGCTATGGTGGCACACATCTGCAGTCCTATCACTTGGGAGGATGGGCAGAGTTCAAGGCCAGCCTAAATTACATAGCAGAACTCTGCTCAGAAAACCAGAAAAACAACAAACAAAAAAGAAAAGATATCACCAAAAATATTCTGTTCTTTTTTTTTTTTTCTTTTGGTGCTGGGGATCGAACTCAGGTCCTTGTGCTTGCAAGGCAAGCACTTTAACCACTGAGCTAAATCTAGAATTAATATTTTTGACATTACAGATGTTTTAATGGCCATAATACCACAAAGTCAAAATATTCATTATAGATATACAATTATTAAAGGCAGAGATACTGTTTTCGTGGAGTTATTAATTTGAACATGAAAACAATGCAAGTAAGCATGGCATGTTTTCAACTATAAGAATTCTTCCTGCGTTTCATGTAATGGCTCATTTCATACATAATAAAATTTATGTCACGACTGCATGAAAATTTTTTCGTGTAAAAATTATGTAAATTACTTGATAAGGGAAATTTATATACTTATCAAAAATAAGCACATTAGTTATTTATTTAAAGGTAGAGGTAAAAATTTTAAAACTAATAAAGTACAGAAACTTAAATTAAAACAAATAGAAAATTATAACTACTTTTAAAAATAAGCATGCATTTCTTAGAAGAATTTATTGGTGGTATTTTTCTTAATTATAAATATTAATCTAAATTTAAACTTGCTATTAATAACACATCTTTGTAGATGACAGAGTCTTTAATTTTTAATTTTCCAACATGAATTTTATTTAAAATGTGGGATTATTCCAATGTTTTTGAAATTATTAGTGTTGTGTTTTAAAATTTAAGTATTACATGATTATAACATTTAAATAGGTATGAATTTATTATTAACTTTAAAAAAAATCACAATAAATTTACTAGTTATAATCTGTAATGCAATAAGAAAGAATATATACAAAATGAAAATCATAGAAAGATAAAAAAATTGGAAATGCTAATCTAATAAATGTAAAGCAAAATTTCACTTGTAATATGAAGGTTTTCTGAACTTTATAAAACCATATATTTAAAACCTCAAAAGCTTTTTTTCCTAAACTATAATATACAAGGATTTATGAAATGCCCTCAATAGTTTTTTCATAAACTCAGCAAATAAAAAGTTAAAAACCAATCTAATGAATATTTATGTGGCTCCTAAATTGACTTATATCTTAACAATTGTTAAGTAATATTTTATTGACTGTGCAGTGTTTTCAAAGTTCAAGTGAGAGTGTCTTGTGATTCTATTGATAGATAAAGCTACTATAGCTTAGTAAACATTAATTTAGTACTAAAATGGAACATCTATTGGATTCAAAACCACTTGCTGTACATTATGTAGCTGTATTTAATTGGGCAATTTTGATATATGGGTATTTTTTCGCCAAATATTGCATTTTTAATGATTTTTTTAAGAAGTAATTTAACTGTGTCTCTACTTATTTGATAATGACAGATTAGTATAGTCTGTACTGCTGTCTACTACTACTATGTTTTCTTCAGCAACATAACACTAATAATGAACCTACTTTCATCAAGAGACAAAAAAGGATAGAACTTAAGGGGATATATAATGAATAACAATTAAACATCAAGTGGATTTCAAAGCTTCGTCATCTTAGAAACAATGATTGATTGATTAATTGACTGGGGATCGAACTCAGGGCCTTGTGCCTGCTAGACAAGCATTCTAACCACTGAGCTACATCCCCAGCCCAGAAACACTGATTTTAATCTTATTTTTTTCTTTTAACATTCATCTCTCCTATCATTGCAGAAGTGTAAGGAATTATGCAAAATCTCAGACAATTTTAGTTATTCTAAATTTAAACATGTAACAAAAATCTTGAACTAAAATTGCAACAACATAATTCCTGAGGAAACATAAACCTGCAGAAAAAACCAAAAAGAAGAGCTACATCATTGCGTAAATGATGAAAATTTCTATTTTGACCTTTTGGAATCATTATCATTCAGAAAAGTCAAATTAAAGAAGAAAATAAGACATTTGATAAAACTTTATGAGATTAAATATTAACTTACATTTAATAAGTATATGCTAGTGGCTGTGTTTAGCACTTGCATGCATTATTTCAATTAGTTTCTACAATAACTATGAACTAGTTACCTTAATGATGCTCTTGGAATCATACGTGACATGTCAACTTTCTTTTTTTTTTTTTTTATTTATTTTAAACCAAGAGCATGTACTGGTACATTCTACATACATTGGTCACATTCATTACATTTATTCTGTACCTATACATGGTGCATCTTGGTTCTCCCCCTCTCCCCCGCCCCTCCCCTCTCCTCCCTCCCCCCCTATTTATATCTGGTTCGTTCATCATTTTCCATATTTTCCCTTTCCCCTCTCTTTCCCCTGTTGCCTTTCTGCTTTTCCCCTTCTTTCTTTCTAGCATTCCTCAAACCATTCAAAATAAATTTATTTTTTATAAGTTTATATCATTACATTAAACAGAGTTCTAATGCCTAAGATGGTATTGTTATATTATACAACTCTACCACCTCAAAAAAAGGCAATGCATAACAAAATACTAAGGAATGTAAAAATTGAAAGCATGTACTATTCAGGTGGTCATTTTTATATTCATTTTTAATTAAAAGTTGAAATTATACTTATGTTTTTTATTGTCCATCTACTTATATCTTATTCCAGTCCCTAAAATAGAAAAGATTCTAATTCTTTTAATTCAAAAATCTAGCCAGGCATGGTGGCACACACCTGTAATCCCAGCACTCAGGAGGCTGAGGCAAGAGGATCGCTTTGAGTTTGAGGCCAGCCTGAGTTATATAGTGAGTTTAAGGACAACCTGAACTGTTTAGTGAGATTCCATCTCAAAAAAAAAAAAAAATCCAAATTTTGCTACATGGTATCAACATAATCTTCATTATCAAATATCAAAAACCTGAAATATTGAGGTAAGTGTTTTTTCTGTACTGAGTTATCAAATAAACATTTTACCATCTTTGGTTCAGTTTTGGAAGTTTGAGTGAGCTGTCACATTTCCCCATCATTAAATTTATGCCCTTTCTCTTTAGAACATCATAGTCTTATTAATCATATTTACTAAGAACTTACCATGCTTCCATTTGAAGATTTAATTGTCACTACTTTATCAATTGAGATTTTTTTATAAGCAAGTTAGAAATCTTGAAACAAAATAAAATAAAGAAATCCCAAACCCTAAGACTCAGAGTGGTTAGGTAGTGCTGTTAATTAACATAACCATCAAATAGAAAGAAAATCTTATACTTTAGTTTGTTTCTCTCATTCTTGCATCCCAACAATATTACCTTTCACTATTTAAAACAAATTATTCTCTAAATGAACAGCAGAAAAAAATGAAAATTGCCAACCAGACCCAGGAGGAGTGGGAAAAAACAGATCAAACGCAAAAAGGCATGTCAGTATTACAAAAAAGTACCGGAACAGACATCGATGTTGTTAAATCCAAATAATTTTTAAAAAGTTAATAGAGCTTGTTTTAGAGTGACACATAAAATATATAAAATATTTCTCAAATATGGATTAGTTTTAGGTGGTTAATTGGAAGGGATTTATTGTTATTTCCCTTCTTTTCTCCCTTTCTTCCTTTTTTCCTTCCTCCCTTGCTCCTCCTTCCTCCTTCTCTTCCCTTTCTCCTTTACTTGCCTGCTTTTATTAATTTATGTTATAACATTTCTTTGGGAAAAATAAAATGTTCAGGAACTTTCCTTTATGGTGATAAACTTATATGAATACATGAAAATTATTTATAGTAGGTGTATTACATTAAGGTATATGCAATAGTCAAACATTCTAAAACATAATGTCACTTGCTATGATTTCATACATTTCATATGATCCAAAATACAATTAATTAGATTATCATGTTAGTAAAACATAGACCTGACTTCAAATTATGCAGCTAATTTGTGAGAAACTTTGAAGATTTGTAGAACACTTTCATTTGGTTTTAAGCCATAAAAAATACTTTAATATTAGGAGTGGAATGTGAAGCACTCAATTATTCTTGCTCTAAATTCACTTTCATAAAATCTGATTGCAAAGTGGCAGAATAATGACACAGTCTAAACTCTTTTCATTATAAATTATGACTGAACTTGTATTTAAGAAAATACCTTTGGTAGATGTAATAATATTTGGTTTGAGTCATTTAGAAAAATAACATGGATAATGGAAAGTATTCTGATAAAAAAAGCAGCAGACTTTGGTTTAAAATGCACAAGACAATTGTTTTCCAATCTTGTGTGCTGATGTTGACCATGTTTCCCACAACACAAAGAGCAGCTCCGGAGTCTGCAGTCGGGTAATGGAAATACTGATCCTTGTAACTACTCTCAGGTATTGAGTATGAAGTGCCTCATTAAATTATTCAGTGAACAAACAAGTCACTTTAGGTATCAAAATGATGTTTGCTTTATGCTTTTGTTCATAATATACCATCAAAAATTGCCTTAAGGAAAAAAAGAAGCAAGTTTGCCTACATATACAGACTCATACCTAAAACATAATTCAGTGAGACTGAATTAAACAACTATTTTCATCTGAAATATTTATAGACTGTTACTTAATGAAATCTAATTTCCTTCCTATCAGGGAAAAGGCATCAAAGTTTTCAGTCATAACTTTCTTTTCTTCGACAACATCTTTCTCTCTTTTTATGTTAGCTCAACCTTACAAAGGAAGCTATAGCACTGTGTGTGTGTGTTGATATCACACAGGAAGCTATGGCGCCGTGTGCATATGTTGACATCTCACACACAGACACACACACATTTCATTTTATCTTCAAAAATACTGACATCTTTTTTTTTTTTTTTTTTTTTTTTTTGCAATACCAGGCCTGAACCCACCTCCTCATATATTCTAGGCAAGTGCTTTACCACTGAGGAACATCCTGGCCCTGATTTCCTTTTTTGCACACATGGTTGTACTAAGTACCGCACAGTCCTGATACATATTAAATGTGTGTATTCATATTTTAATTTTGGAAAATAAAAATAAATTAATTTTGAATACTACCATTTGTAAACTTCTATCCAAAAAAAGAGTAAATGTTTCTATCAATAGAATAAAACAATATTGAGTGCAGTTATCATAAGGATTAAACAAATGTTTTCAAGAAAAAAGAAGAGTGGAGTAATGAATTTAAGGCATAGTTCATATATGGCAAGAATGCAAACATTTCATGGGAATTAGTTTTCAATATACTATAGTGTTTCTAGGCAATACTTTGATTACTTGAATAGATGATGGAATAACCTTTCCATTGTCCTTGCATTGACTATTGCTTATATATCACCTCTGTCTATAGGTATTTCCTCACTAGACCTTCAACTCGATGTTTTATATTTAATTCTTTCATGGATTAAGTCACATTTAAATTCAAATAGGATGATGTTTCTGTTTCTTAAATACTCTCATATTTGCAGGAAGCAATCTATATCTTTGAAAGAATAAACACAGAATTGTTTCTTACCACTCCTTTCCCTTTATTGCAAAGGCTTGTCTGTCTAAGCATGATTGCTTGGCTGAAGAGGGGGTGAGTCGAACACTGACTAAACAATGTCTATAAGATAAACTGATGTAAATACATACCTAAAAATGAATTTGAAACCTGTCCTCTAAGGCTTAAGCTCAGGGAAACTCACTCAGGCGAGCCCTGGAGACCTTGGTTGACTCCTTTCTGTAGCAAGTGTAGATTTCAAGGTGTGTGTCTAAAAGCCACTCATGTTTCATTACAGCTCTGGTACAAATGTGGGATTATTTTAGCAGTCCTTTCACAGAGTTTAAATTAGCACATATACATCATTTATGATAAAACTAATAAGATCTCCTCCTCCTTGGCTGTATACTATTTTTCTATTCATTTTAGGAGATCACTTGATAACACAATTATGCCTCCCCTTCACCTTCCCTAATCTCAGATATAGAGAATCCATTTCCAATTCATTTTTGAATATGGTTTAGTATCTGCTACATGGCTAAAATAAGATTTTCTCTTTACCCATTCAGCTACATGTTCCCATATCAAATGTTAATTTAGAATCATGATTAACACTTGTGATTTACAAAAAAACCAGCCGGCCCCCTGCTTTTAAAAAGTCAATTATTGTCCTTTTGATTTGTATGCCCACAAATGTGTTCGATAGACAGGCAAAACAAGTCGAGCAGCAGGCTGTACAATCACGCTGTATAATCACGTCTAATCCATGTTTCCTTTCTCTTTCCTACATGAATGCATGTCAATAGATTCAGTATTGACGGGTTCCCCCCAATTCTCTGAGACAATCTACAGAAAACAGAGATGGCAAGAATGCAGTTTAAAAGGCTAAAGAAAGGATGCTCTGTCTCTTCTGGCTAGAAGATAATGCTAAGTTTTTGGAAAAGCTCTATCTAGAGGGAGATTCTGTATAAAATCATTTGTTAAATCTGTTCACAGGTCTTTGTGGAAAACGATCAGGGAAAATGATACCAGGTTCTTCATAATCGTGTCTCATTCCCTAAAAAGCACTAAATCACTACTTTATAGGCAAGTTTGAGCTTTTACAGTGTAAATATCCTCTGAAGTAACTACAAAGATACTTTTTCAGTTTAAACCTGTTATACACTGGCTAGTTTTGGGTACTTGGCACAAATGCACTATTAGAAAAAAAAAAACTTTATCTTATTTTAACTTGAATTTTTAAAGGCATTTTTTTGTATTTACACAATCTATACAGTCATTGTAGAACATTTAGAAATGCAGATAAGTACAATGAAGGAGTAGAAATCATCCATAATTTCACCTAATCAGTTGTATAATCACCTCTACCGCACACATATTTTAGTAACTGGTAGTTGATCAAATAGGATTCATGTAATGTATCCAAAGCAATGTTAATTTCTTTCCCACTGCCCTTTTAAATATACCCATATAGGATTATTTTTCCTCCCATTCCTAGAGAAAAACTTGTACTATCCCATTATTCTTCTAATAATAAAAAGTGCTGTAAGCAATTTGATTCACCAGTTTTAAGTCATTTGGCTGTCTAGTCTCGTAATATTATCAAAACTCTACCCTTGATTTAAAACTTCATCATCCAGCCCTTCCACCTGCTCAGACCTGCTGTTGGGGAAGGGATGTGGTCTGTTTTAGTATTTCCTTCCCCATGTACTAACTAAACTCCTACTTCTCTGGTGTTGGAGAGAGCTTAAAAATTAAAGGTACCACAGGTAGGATTTTTCTAATTTAATTATTCTAAGAAAGCTAGATCCTCTGGGGCTCACAGATGGTAAAAGCTGCCTTTGGGTCTCGTGGGCACCATAAGTTTACTGAAGCAGCCCATGCTGCAGTTTCCCTGAACTGGAAAATGTGGCTCTAATCTGGCTGTCACTGACTTTGAGGTCAACATCCTAAGTGGCAACTCTGGTGCAGCAGGGGAAGCAAACAACACTGGCTCCCTGTCACAGGGCCTGTGTTTAGTCTGTGGGAAATGCATGTACATCTGTCTGTTCGCGATCCCAACACAGACACCCCTTTTTGCTCATTTATTAGCTACTTATTGAGCCTATTTCTTACCTTTGGGTTTCTCTCCAAGTAAGAGATCAGTGTACCACGTCTCCTACACTGCAGGGGACAAGCACTAAGTCCTCCATGTGACTCCAGGAAGTCCCAGCCAGCAGTTATGCTGTCACACATCTCCCCAGATATTCATGAGGCTCTTAACAATATTCTAACTCAGTTCAGTTATTTCCTTTGACATACCGATGGTTGGTAGATACTATTGAAAAATTTGTTCTTTATCTCAGACTATTAAAATTCTAATTTAACATCTCAATTATCTATTCTGATTTACTGCCACACACACACACACACACACACACACACACACACACACACACACCCCACCACCACTGCCACCATCATCATCCCAAAACACACACCACATCCAAACCCACACCCATTAAAGACTCGGGGTCTGAGATGAGACTACCTGGGTTGAAACCCTGGCTGTCTCATTTAACCAGTTCTTTGCCCTTCAGACATTCACATCTGTTTTCTACCTTAGTTATTTCACCTTTAAATTGAAGATAATAATCTTTACCACCAAAGTATGGTTATTGCCAACATTGATGTGACAATGCATGAACAATGCTTATAGCTCTAAAAAATCATTATTATGATAATAATAAATGTTATCTTTTAACTTATTTGTTTGATTTAGGATTTTCACATTACTGAACATTCTTTTAATGGTTATATAGTATACTTAGAGCATATTTTTCAATACTGAAGGCAATGTATACCTATTTTCTAATATTTTGTCATATATATTTGATCATCCTTAAATGTATGAATTGAACAGGAATTGCTGAGTCAAAATTGGATTACTTTGAAGCACTTTGTATATACTGAAAACTTATGCAGCACAAATTATATTACTGTATATTATATTTTTAAGACTATCTTAAAAGTTTGACCAATTATCTACTATTAGACGCTATTACAGTTAAGTATAAAGCCATCTTTGAGAAACAATGAGATAAGTACAAGATGTTCTCTTCTTTCCTAATAAAGTATAACAACAGATTTTTGGAAATACTTTTTGGACCTGGGAATAATAAAGCTTTTTTAGGATTAGGTGAGAAAAAGATAAAATGTATCTTCAGAACCGGGGAATTCCAGTGACATGACTATACTCACAATTCTTAAATAGAAAAAAAAGTGAAGTAAGAGTGAGCAGCGGTGTCTATCTATTATGGTGGTTCCTTGTCAGATATTTAGGTTGAGCCGCTTTAATTATGTAAATACATCTAGTGAATGAATGTTAATAAATTTCTATTTAAATAAAATAAATCAAAACTCTTGCTTCTCTTTAGCCGATTATATCGTAATTAAATTCCGAAGCACAGTGAGTAACTGCAGTGTTACACAGCTGACATCATCATTCACTAAGGGGCGTAAATCAGCCAGCTACTTGTCTAGCATAGTGCACATGGAAATGCGTCAGTTTTGATAACAAAAGTTCCACACATTATGAGAAAGCGACGTGTGGTTCTCATTTTTTAGTATTTTGGATAGATACTATTATGAAGAATGTTCTAACTTTATCAAGGTCTCACAACTCGCCAATATCTTGCTAAAGGCATCATGTTTTAAGGAATAAGAACATTAAGTTATTTTTAATAAAGCTCTTACCTTAAAATATTAAATTTTGGAAAAACATGATGTGACACATCATGTTCCCCCACATTTTTTCTCTGTCTATCTCTCTCTCTCTCACACACACACACACACACACACACACACACTCACACACACTCACAAAGTCCATACTCAAAAAGACATATAAGTCCAACAAAACAAAGAAAAATATTTACCCTAACAGCAAATAATAGCCATTGGACCGACCTTATAAAGTAGTGGTAATTTTCCAAATTTCAGGAGTGCAATGTGATTTGTTATATTTTTCATTTTTCTAATCCTTTTTAAATCATCTGCAGTTCCATAACTCACATCAATGACTTCAGCCTGAAAGAGAAGAAAACACAAAAACAAAGCCTTGGAGAAAGAGTTAAAGTCAATTGTGAATTTCATATGACAAAATTATTTGTAGTAATTGAAATCTTCAACAGGGAGCTAATTCTATCATTTACCCTGTCTCAATCATGATCAACAAGACTTTTCTATTTCGATCAAGGTACAACAATTTTTGTGTTTGCTTAGGAAAAAAAGTGTTGGTTATTTTTACTTTGCCCTTCGTCTCCCAAACACATCACAACCTAATACATTTCCCTAACAGACCATAACGTTTCATTTATTTTATATTCAAGTTTCTAGAATTTGAGTTATTTTATGAACCACTGCAAGATTAACTTTTTTAAAATATTCAACAAAAATCCATATCATTCTCAGGCTTGAAAAAAACTCAATGACTCTTCATTGTTTCATTTTTCAGAGCTGTTCATATTATTCCCATGGCCAACTATAAAAGAAAACCCCTTGGGTTGTATAAGATGCAACCTGAACAACCAGACTTATAGATCTGGCATTCTGAGACTTTAAAATAAGGTCCCAAATTACCACGTCTGTCATAATTCCCACCGCTCCCTACCTATAGTTATTTTATCTTCTACATCAATATTATTGATTTTTAAAATTTTTCTTTGGCTAACATAAAATGTCTATGACTTCCTGGAGAGTCTACCCCTAATCCTCTGATGTAGTTATCCTTTTCCTCCTCCTCAGTAAATGCTGAACTGCAGGCTCCATCAAACACATACTCCTATCAACTCAGATGATTCCCTTCAACTACCCTTTCAGTAATTTCTGCTATTAAAGTAATAGTTGTTATTCATTCCAATGTTTATAATGTGAAATTTACATTACAGCACATGTCCATACAGGTCAATAAAAGGAATTAGTGGTAGCAAAGGGTGAAAGAAGTGGTAATGGAAAAGCTGGACCTCTAACTTTTCATTCTTCTCAATCAGTTTTATACAAAGGGTGTGTACAGGGGATTCATTTGAAGGAATGATTCTGTTTCTATAAGAATATGTGAATACCAGTGAGAGATTAGCGAATCTCCATTGGTGAAAACATTTCTAGAATGAAACATTCCTTTAACCATCATATTCATTTGTATCACTATGAATAGATTAAGGCCCATTTCAAATGTTACCTATCTTATGAGCTTTATTTCTCAATTTTCTAAAAACATACAACCTCTCTTACTGTGAATCTTATTCAATTTCTTCCTCTCTTAGGGCCCTCACTGGACTGGTCCTTGTAGATATAGATATAATGCAGATTTGGTAAGATATAGTATAGATATAGATACTAGTTTCAGTTTCTAACACTGGAAAATTCCTTGGCGAGGGGTCTATTACACATTCAGTCTTACACAAGTATCTGGGATACATAGTTGGCTTGCGGGTATTGAATTGAAATGATTATAGCATATAAAATATCTTTGAAAAAAGTTAAGCTCTACTTCAAGTAGATTTTCCCAAAACCTAATTTTTAAAAATGCTTCTGTCAGAATAGTTTCTCATCATAGTTTTCTTCCTATTAAAATGTGATTAAATCAGTGCCTTAAATACAATTTTTAAATTTGCTGATGCCATTACCATATAAATAACTGTTGATCTATGATGTTAATAGCCTGATTAAATAAACGATCTTGTAATATTAATGATTGCTTTGCAAAATGAAAGAATTCGTATTTTTCATTTCAAATTTCTAAGCCACATATTAATTATTTGTGATTCGATGACAGCATCTTAAAACAGGGCTATTACTCAACTGGTTACATTAATGAACGTATTTTTCATATTTAAAGAGGTTGAGGAAAAACCTTGCTGTTTTGCGAGGATAAAGGCCAGACTGTGACTTTTCATTTGTGTATATATCAGAAATGCATGGCAATTACAAAGTAACAATTCTGCGAAAGCATTTACATTATTAGAAGGTGTCAATAGTTTTGAGTCAACACTGGCAATTTTATTTAAAGAGCTCTCTAACTCATCTTCTATAAATAGGACAGGTCAGTAAATCAAAGGGCTTTAGTATGTAAAGCATGCTAGTTTAGATTTTCCACAAAAATATTTCTCAGGATAGACATCATTACATCAATTTATTTTGGCTTATGCATTTTGAGGCTATGCATTAAAAATCGATGATTACAAAAGTCTCAATGCTCTGATGGTTTGACAGGCAATAACAAAAATGTATCCACTGCCATCAAAGGAAGCCTCTGAATCAGGCCCTTTCTGAAAGTTGTTCCTATTTACCTTCAATCAAACTGAAAATCACAACTGCCAGAAAGCACATCGAATTTTTCTGAGGCACAAATCAATATACAATATGATAAAATGCCAAGCCATTTCTTTCCACATATTCTCCCTGCTACAAAAAAAAAGAAAACCCAAAAAAGCAAAACAACAACAACAAAAAAACCAAAACCCTCTTCTTACTGCATTTTATCTGTCACACTAGAAAATCACCCACTCAATCCACTGGGGTACTATATTCAACTTTTGTCCAAATATCATGGTGTTATGGTTTGTGTCTAGATGTCCCCCCAAAGCCTCATGTGGTAAGAGATAGCTGGATCTAGAGTGTGTGATTACTAAATTGATCCATTGATCGGTTTTGCATCGTTCTGCTGGGATCAAGGATGTGAGACTGAGATTGCGGGTGGGAGTGTGGGCCGCCCTGGAGACAGGTAGCCTAGATAAAAGATACAGGAAGAGGCTAATTAGCTGCTTGTTTGCATTGCTTATTTGCATACATTCCTTGCATTTCCTCACTTTACTTTGCTGCCAGTAGGTCGGCTGCCAGTCTGCCATGCCTCTTCCATGCCGCCCTGCCTCTGCCATGCCGCCCTGCCTCGGACCCAGCGGACTATAGACTGAAACCTCTGCAGACTGTGAGCTAATAAACCTTTCTTCCCCTAACTTTGGGTGTCGAGAATTCTGTCCCAACAACGAGAGAAAAGTAACTAAAAGACATGGCTTAGGTCACATCTTATGGGTCTCTGCTCCAGCCAGGAACCTAGGTGTGTGCTGAGCTCAGCATTCTGTGTGCACCACGGGTTCCTAGTGGGGACTTCCCCGACACACAGGAAAGGGTAACTGAGATGCAGAGGGGAATGGAACCTACTTCTTGCTTTCAAACATTTTCATTAGACAGCAATATGACAAAGTCTACATATTGATTTTTAAATTTAAGTTCTATACATTAAGTTTTGAGCTAGGAACTTCAAACAATAGCAATCATTGAAAAAGAAACAAAATATTTTACTCCACAGAAAAATAAATCAAGGTATTGGGACGGTATCAGAGGATGGTAGGTCAGGTAGAAAGATAAGAGCAAGACTGGTGTACTTCAAAAGATTGATGTTCAAATACAGTGATCTTCTGTCTATGGTAAAATGTTAATAGCAGGAACCAACACAGTCATAACATAGACAGGGGCCACCCCAGGGATGGGAAACATGCATACTCCTGGGCTTTTACTTACCACTCATTAAAAGCATGATTTGTGTTTTCTTCTGAGACAGGGACTTAAAAGCCATTTTTTTTCCTATAACTATGACTCTTTGTTTGGGCCTACAGATGCCCAATATTGGTAACTAATAGCAGAACAAAGCTCAGTCTTCATTTTGTATACCCTTTGTTATTGCAACTTTTGGGGTCAAATCTGTTCTCAGCTCTACACAGGAGTATGTTGATCATTTAGAGTGTCTGTGTCTAGGAGCGGACTGATCACGGTTGATTATTCTTGAATTTACAGGATCTCCTTCCTTTCAAGACTGAGGACACCCAGCCAAGAGGCTGACAGGAACATTTAGCTACACACAGAAGCCTCCAGCCATTGTTGTTCTCACCTGTGGTCATACGGATTCCACATGACTTAGAAGACCAAAAAGAGGAAAGTCTTTTCCTGGAAATGAAACCACCCCTCAGCCACAAGGATTCCACAATTATGACACCAAGAATAAGATAATGATGAGTCAAATCACAGCCCACCAGATAATCCTGAACACGGACCTCGCACCTTTGTGGGTGGGCCAGTCTGAACACCTGTATGAGATGTTCCCCTTCCACCTATCTAGGCTAGATTCTTTTTCTATCTTCCTTTTAATTTTACAATTAAAGCTTGTTTTTCTTCCTATGGGTTTGTGCTTTAGTTTTAATTTCAATTATTGCTAAAGCAAAAGTTCAAACTATCCAGTTACAGAATCATCAACCAGACAAGACAATTAACTAAGACTAAAAACCAAAACATTAAAAAATGACATTGCAAACATCAATGGCTCTATGGTTTTTAATTTAAATGACATAAACCATAAAAAGTGTTACATAAAAATCATGGAAATTGACTTCCTTCATCTTGCTCCTCTGAAACCAAATCAGGGAGGTTACCTTCTTCTTGAATAAGGGTGGCATAAAATGTTAAAAGAGTAAATCATGTAGACAAAGAGACTGCTTATTGTGACAAGCAATAGTGTTCATCAACTTGCCTAGATAAGAGACACCCTTCTGGGTGTGTCTTGGCATGTCAGAGAGTGTGACTTTAGGAACTGTATCTGCTTCCCAGCCCTTCTTCTCTAGGTAGCACTATTACTATTAAGAAATGTAATGTTGAATAGATCGAGCTTCAGAACTGTTAAAAAGCTATGATACCTGGGGACATAAACATGTAATGAGCCTCTATTTCATGACAAGAACTGTGCATATAATTCCTGTTTTCTCAGATAACAATCCTGCATGGTCACCATTTCACAGGTAAAGGAAATGAGCCTGACAGAGGACAAAGAATCTGTCCCAGTAACATGACTGAGATTCAAGATTTTCTCTAGTCACTCTACAGGAGGCCATTTCATCTGGAGGAACTATAAACATTTGGCAACAAGAAGAGAAAAAAACTGCACTAAGTAGCGAGACTTTGAGTTAAACAGGGCAAGTCAACCGGTAGAACATATGCTTTGGTTAAAATTACAGAGTCCCGTCCCATAAAAAGCCATCAAACCAGAATCTCTAAGAACTGGCCTGACTCAGGGCAGTCAGGTTATATAACAAAGTAGCACAGACTGAGTGGTTTAAACAACAGAAATTTATTTTCTTACAGTTCTGGAGGCTGAAAATTTAAGATCAATATGCTTGCACTTGGTTTCTCGCTCTTCTTTGTGTCCCACATAACACCCCCCTCAACACACACACATACATACAGTGGGAAGCACAGAGCGGGCATTCTGTGGTGTCTCAAAGAAAAATCCTATCAGGTCAGAGAACCACTATTAAGACTTCCTTTAACCTCAGTTACCACCTTGTAAGCCTCATCTCTAAATGCAGTCATATTTGGGGGTTTGATTCAACACATGAATTTGGAGGAAAGAGGGTATAATTCAGTCCATAGCAGATTACTAGAATATGTACTTCTTACACTAAAGTTCTCATTCTCTTCAGCATAAGCTTCATACAGTAGGAAGAGCAAAGTTATTCAAAAGTTAGTCAGGCATAGCTTCCAACATAGTGTTTTCTGTTTTCAGAAGAAACTAGATATTACTGTTGTTGAAATAGCTTGCTATACACAGGACCTTAAATAAAAATAAAGTATCTATGATACATGACAAAGAATATTTGCAGATATTATATTTGTACCTTTTAAAAAACATACAGCATAAGAATCTGAAAAATATTTCCTGTTAAATTCTCTAAAAATGTGACACGGTAGAAATAAAAGCATACATTTCTATTCTACATTAACTTTTTCAATACTGATAATCCCATTTTTAATATGAAACTTTCTACAAATGAAATATTCAATCTTTAATTATAATTTGAATTTGCAAAAAATAATTTGAATTTGCTAAATAAATTTTGGGGAAACCATAAGGTCAAGAAACAAAAAGTGACTATATTAATAAAGAAATAACTAGATCAATGAAAACTTAAACTCAAAGGCACACAACTGCTAAAAAGTGTATCTCACTGTATCTCATATATGCACAAGAAAAATATAAATAGGCATTTCTATTTCTAAACTGGATAAAATTTTCCCAATTTTCATGCAGTTTTATTCTCTAAATGTCAATAATTACAGTAGAAAGGAACATGGATTCTAGATCAAAATTAGCATGATCACAGTTAATTGGGGTAGAAATTGAAAATCATCTATCTGTAGAGTTTAATAAAACAATTCACCTTCCAGTGGACTGTCAAAAATCATGTGATGAAATCATATGTGTATATTTAAACACTAACACAAATGCAGATAAAGACACACACACTTAAGAATAGACACAGTGGCCATAGTCATGTCATCTTTTTGACTTTACCACCAATCACAGTTCTTGGTAGGAACTCGATTACATAACTGAATGAATGAAAGTGTGTGTGTGTGTGTGTGTGTGTGTGTGTGTGTGTGTGTGTGTGTCTAAACAATAGTTAAAGCTAAAAAAGAAAAAGTTCATAAATCACTTAAAGAAGGGAGAGATTTGTGTCTAGTTTGCAACCTGGAGTGTACGACATGTTGAAATTAACTAGAGACGCCTTAGAAACTGAGGAAACGAAATAAATAATAAATAAATCAATATATGAACATTCCTCAGTGATTGAGGGATTCAGTACCACCACTATCAAAACTAAACACATTTTATTTGCTACACTCTATATACCCAGCACTGTTCAAAGTATTATATATATTTATAATCCGCTTTAATCATGATAACAGTTGAAAGAGATAGGTTACTAGCTTTATCTTCATTTTATTCATAAGAAAACTGAGGCAAAGAGATACTAAGTAATATAGTCTGCATACATCTACTAACTATTAGAGTATTAGTCTAAAGATAGCCAGTCTACAGTCCAGACTCAGCAGTACGGTATATGACCATACCATTATCTGGCCCGCTATCATCTAAGACAAAATCAGTATGGTAGGTGAGGAGATGGAAGGTGAATGGAAGGGTAGCGGCCCTTTTGAGGGTTACAAGGATGATGAGAAGCTGAGTTCACAAGTGTCTCACAATCTCACCTAGTGTTCTCAGTAGTGAAATGGTGGCTTTGAGACAGAGCAGTCAACAAGATCAATGGGAACCAACGTCAGTAACAATAAAAGTCAAAATGCTTGGATGGGTCTTTCCACACATTTTTTGACCTCATATCTCCTACCAGCACTGGCTTTAGGGATTTGGGGCTTGTAAACCGTGTAGATGCACAGGGACCTGTCCTCAGAATGGACTCTGCTTAATGTTCTGCTGTCACTGTCTTAAAATTCTTAAAAAGGTTTTGAACAAGTGATTCTGCGTTTTCATCTTGCATCGGGACCTACAATTACATAGTCAGCCCTGACTTCCGCTTTCCATCCTCCCCCACCTCTACTCCCACAGCTGGCTGTGCCGTCGCACTGTCTTCTAGAGTCTAGGTGTTAGCCGCTCTTCTTGTTAGAAACGCACCCCCCTTCCCCAGATACGTTTGCCATACATTCTCCTAATATTTTCACATCTTCCTTCAAATTCCGGCCATTCAATTATGCTAACTATCGCCACCCAATATAAGACTAAAATTACCCCACCCAAGAGAACATACTCCATCTCCTTTCTTCTGCTTTTATTTTCTACACCTAGGACAGTGTGGAGTAAACAATAAATAAATATTTGGTAGATGATTAGTGCTTTGATAGTTTATACCCGGGTGAAATAGTATGTCTAAAGAAATCTAATGTGTAATACATACAATGGCCAAAGCAATGGAAATTTGCTTATAGAATTACCAGCTAGGGAATCCAATATCCTAAAGCTTGGCACGCTCACCCTCTGTGACATACAAGACAATGAGATTTCAGGAAAAAGCCAAGAAGAACATCTCTATATTCTTTCCAAATAGTGACTGAAAATCTGAGAGTCTTAGGAATATCATAACTTTGCTCTTGCTTTCTCACAGTGTCATCACCTGTAAAAGTCTTAATGACAGCAACAAAGGGGTTCAGGGACACAACACTTAGGAAAGTTGAATTTTTACTTATGCATGAATGATGAGATGACCGTCAGCAGAATCAACTCAAGAATAAGTAAAAAGTAGAATTCTCACTTCCTATAGTTGGCTAAACAAAATAATGAAACAATCATTGAAATTAACTGTCCCCGGGGGAATTGGTTGTGGATGGCTTGGGTCCATGTTGGGATCACTTCAGTGCCATGCTTCTTTCTCCTCCACTTGGAAGCAGCAAAAATTATTCAGGCTTATGAAATGATTAATGGTTTGAAATTTTTCCGACTTGACATTTTCAACCAAATCAATCACTCTGAACCCTCCTAGTCATTCTCAGAGAGATTCAGTTTGTACAGAATGTTTAAAAAGCTTGCTTTGACTAAAACAGTAATTTTTTACTCAAATTCAGAAATGGTAAACCCAAGCATTTTTGATGACAGAATACAGTACTATCACAAATGCTGTTTATCTAAAAGCAAGTTTTTAAAGAAGTTTTTAGTTTAAAAGTTTACCTTTAGTGTATATAACCTAGGTTTTAAATCTTTTTTCAACTTAAAGTGGTTATGTTTATCAAAAAATTTTAAATGCAAAGTAATTGTACATTTATCTTTTCTTTCATAAACAGTATCAGTATGCTAATATTTACAAGAAGTTCAAAATTCAGAGATTTTTAGAGTTTTATTACTATTTCTGTGTTCAAGTTCAGTCCAGGGCTCTCACCATGAAGACTATCATGAAGAACGTGCTGCGCTTAAGCATGAAAAGCTGCGCTGCTTCCTCCTGCTCCTGTAGCAGACATCACTAGTCAGTCACAGCTTCGTCACAGTCCCATTCAAAAAACACTCCAGCTAACTGATACAAATTAGATGGGCCATGGCATAAATAGCACAGATATCTAAAATATTTCATAACTAGACAAGTACAGATACTCTCAGTTAAAACAGATTTGCAGCTGTTCAGTAGGGGCTCTAGCTAGAGGATTGGATTTTTATATCCCAAAGAATTCAACAGTAAGCATGGGACATTCTACACTTTTGCATTTATTTTAAAGAATCAGATAAACAGATTCTCAAGTTTATCATATTTTCTTTATATATATAGTATTTATATATAGTATATATGCAGTATTCTTTACAGCATATATATACATATATATATGTATGGAGAGAGGGAGAGGGCACAAAGAATTATATATACAAGTCAGGAAAAGAAAAATAGTATGTTTTTCAAGACAGTATTACCCTCTTGGCTGTAGAATCAACAAGTGACACAGAACCACAGTAATAAAACAACAGAGGAACGGTTATAGATTCAGGAATGTAAGACCATCTGAATGTGGTATTTCAAATTTGAGCATGTTGGTAAAGTACAACGATGATGGAGGCATGATTTTGGAACAGAACTTCTAACACACCTGATAATTCCATGGATTCGTGATAAGTTCAATAAACAAGGCACTGTGTGTGATGTGCATAAAGAAAACTCCACAGACCTCATACAGCCATAATTGCTGCTTCCTCGGCTGTGGTGCTGGAACAGTTCATATATTCACCACGGAAGCCTGCCCCACAATGCTCACCTGAGACAGCAGTAAGCAGCACAAGCATAGGGTGCATTCTTGAAAGAGCGAAGTGGAAAGTTTACATCCCAAGATTGGTACATGCAAACAATGAAGAGGATCCTGATCAAGAATCTAGTTTTGTGAGTGGTTTCAACAAATGGTAGGTGAGAATAAGGAGTTTGTGAGGCAGATTGTGTGGTCTGATGAAGCACAATTTAAACTAAATGGAAAGTGAAACAACATTATTTTGTTTACTGAGCACCAGAAAATCTTAACGTGCATGTGGATAAAGCAGTTAGTTTACTGGGAGTCAATGTTTGGTGTGGAGTGTCACACCAAAGGTTTTATAGGACCATTTTTCTTTGAAGATACTGTTACAGGTCAAACGTACAGGGTCATGCTACGTACATCCATTTTACCTGCCATATATGAACTTTAGGGAAACGACAAATTTTTCTTTCAACAAAACCAGATGTTGCCACACTACCACAGAGACATGTGACCTTATCTGGATGAGAATCTGCAAAGACACTGGCCAGGAGGAAGAGGTGCAGTGGAGGTCCCCACACATTCTCCTCATTTAACACTCACAAACTTCTATCTATGGGGGACCCTACAGGTTGTTGTATATCACAGAAAACCTGCCACGCTGCTGGCCCTTAGAGAAGAAATTGAAAATGCACGTGCAGCGATCTCAGTGGACACTCTGACCAACGTTATCCAAGTAGAAGTTTGCCATAGTAATAAATGTTTGGAAGCTCATGACCACCACTCTGAGCGCCTCTTGTTGTAGAGTCCAAAGGTAACTTGTATTAATCTCATGATGTCTTAATAAATTTAGTATTAATATATGTATTATCTATCTAAAGAATAAAAAATTTAAAATATACATTGAAATGATTGTAATATAGAAATTTAACCAAAGTGAAACATGATTGTGTTAAAACTCAATTGCCATATTATAAATCTGTGGTCTCCAAGTCAACAGACAAAATACACTGAGTCTGGAAAAAGACTGCATACTAGATTATGAAAGTAAGATTTTTGGGTAGAAAAAAAATTAACATTTTCCACAATTTAATAAATAATGCCTTAGATGCTGGCTACTCATCTGTATTATTTGCCCTACATAACATAATCAGCTGGTGTTATAGTTCAGATAGGAAATATCCAAAAATCTCAAGTGTTCAGAGGTGGAGCTTTTGGAAAATAAGTGAGTCATGGGGTCACTATACTCAGGAGTGGATTCATCTACCAATGCATTCACATATGAATGTGCCATTAGCAGGTGGGCCTGGTTGAAAGTGGTGGGTCACTGGGAGTGTGACCAGGAAGGGTGTGTTCTTATTCCTGACTCATCCTTTCTCTCACTGCTTCCTGGCTTCCATGGGTTGAGCAGCTTGCCGCTGCCATGACTTTGCATTACTCCATTTCCACCTTGGAGCCAGAAGACCATGGACTGAACTACTGAAACTATGAGCCCAAATTAAAGCCCCTACATTAAGTTGCAAGTGTCAGGTATTTTGTCCCAGTGATGAGAAATTGACTAATCCAGCTCAAGTACGTTTTAGCCATTTCTATTAATCAATAGAGTCATTAAAAGCCAAAAAATATAATTTAAAATGGTTATTAATATCACATAGAGAGGTAGGAGGGAAAAAAGGAGAAAATGGAATTATGGAAATTTAAGAAAGATAGTATTGAAGATAATTATTTCATTTTTCAATAGTATGTGTCAAACTGTATTTTAGTTTCTGAAGATAGAGAATGAAATGGGTTACAAAAGTTTTCTTTCATACTGTTTGCACTGACTTGCTGAAAGAAGTACACGAAGACATTAGAAGTCTCACCCCAATATTGTTGTCATGCTGTAACTGGCACTCTAGTCTATTGCTTTTTGCTGAGCACAGGAAATTATATGCTAGTAGAATGTCCCCCTGGGGCAGATAAAAAATAAATCTCTGATCTGTAGCACTGGTTACTTTCCATCGTTCAAACATTCTCAATGTAGTTTGTTTCAAAAGGCCAACAAGACATCACTCCATGAGCAATTGGGAAGTGTTGAACTGAATTAGGAAAGATGAGATAGAATCAGTACCAGGGATGAGCTGGCTTAACTGTCTATAACATACCACTGGAACACTTGCATGTGGCCTTCTAAAGTGGTAGGTTATTTATGACAAGGTTGGTAGGGGGCTGAAACAGAGAAGACTTATGAATTAGAGATAGAGATTAAAGCCAATACCCAGGCACTGTTAACATGGAAGAGTTGCTCAAAAGGCAGCTGAGAGAGTGTTCAATGAGTATGTAGATTTCACCATAGCACAATTTATTTAATTCTTTCAGGAATATACCAGTGAGTGGAATAGCTAGATCAAATGGTGTCTGTATTTTTAAGGTTTTTGAGGACCCTACATAATGATTTCTATAGTGGCTGTAGAAGTTTACATTCCCACCTTCACTGTAAAGCATTCCTTTTCCCCTACATCCTCATCAGATGAATGTATACAGAAAATATGGTATGTATGCATAATGGGAAATTATTCATATATATATACATTTACTATGTGTACATAACAGGCTGTTATTAGCATTCATAATGTCCCCTGTTATATATAATTAAAGAAAAATGAAATTACATTATTTGCAGAAAATAGGTGGAACTGTAGACCATAATGGTAAATAAAATAGGCCAGACTAAGAACATAAAATATCATGTTTTCTCTCAAATATGGAATCTTAAAAAAAAAGAAGAAGAAGAAAGAAATGAAACAGGGAGATGACAAGAATGTATAAGAGGAAAAGGGAGACAATTAGAGAAGAGGAAGGGGATGGGAGCAGGGGTGAAAGGGAAGGGCAATAAGTGTAAGGGTGTAAAAATAAAGTATGTTATATGCTTGTACAAATATACCAAAACAAAACCCATTTTCTGTAAAATTACTATGAACTAATTTTAAAAAGAACTTTTAAAAGAAGTTATGTGATGGCAAGAGCAAGATAGATAAAGGCAAGAGGCACTTCACAAGAAATTCCAGCTTTTAGGCAGTTGAGTATAGGGTGTGTGTGTGTGTGTGTGTGTGTGTGTGTGTGTGTGTGTTATGAGGATGAAACTGTACAGAATGATTACGACATGATATAAAAGGAAGATAAAATCAGTACTTAAACCATTTATATCCCCAGGGCCAGGTATTTTACTGAGAACATTGTATCATCTGCCTTTGGTATATTTTCAGAACACTTTCATTTGACAGATATATCTGACAATCATATAGCTGAGAAACCGGAGCTTAAAATGTTTAAATAACTTGCTAATAGTCATAGCAATGCCAAGGTATACAGTTTTATAATTGCTTACCTAAACACTACCTAAACATCAGCTTCTTCTAGTAGATTACAAATTGTATGTGACAAAGTTCAAAGAGTCCTTATTTATCTCTGTGTCTTTTGTGTTTGGCATATAAAGGCACTCACTCTGTATTTGCTGAATATTGAGTGTGTCTTGTTATATGAGTGAGACTCAGCTTGCTAAATTGTATATTATTTAGTCTTTAAATACCAAATTAAAATATAAGACATAGCAAATTAATAATCACAGAGTATTTCATTTAATTAATAATACTCGACTTATTAAGGTAAGAATGGAATTTGAAGGAATTGAAAATTCATTCTAGAGAATTCTTTCTGGAGGCCATGAAACTAATATGACAGAATTTTTCTTCCAAAATCAATTGAATTAGTATTTTGAAACAGGGAACAAACCTAAGGACCATAACTCTCTAGTTCTGAAATGAACTTGCAGAATTTACTGAAATGAAATAAATCTCATCTGTAAATGATTATATTTAAGTATCGGCATTTTATAAAAATTGAATGTAAGTTAAATTTGCTAAAGAAGTTTTATTATTCTTTAACTCTGTAATGGTATGCTGCTGTATATCAAATCAGAAAAAATACTAGAACGTTCTGTCAAATACAATTATGGTAATTCAGAATCTTTAGAAATGGCTTTAGTCAAATTAGAAGTCTATTTTTAATCGATTTTCATTGAAGATGCCGTTTTTCACTAAAAAGGCCTTATTTCGCTAAAAATGAAGTTAAGTCCATTACATTTTACCCACTTAGTTGAATTGATCTACTTTTGTTTTAAAACTTTTATTGTTAGGTTCTTGTTATCTTTCCCAGGCAGAGGATTCAACCTCTCTAGCTAATATTTAACTATGGATAATATTTCATGAGATTTCTTCTTTTTATGAGAATATTTCATATGAATTTTAAATAAAGGGGAAATATAACTTAAATATGTAGAAACTAAGCCCATAGTATTATCAGCAAATGAGGAAGTTGCAATTACGGAATTATTTTTGTTAACTCAGTTAGTGAAACAGAGACCAGAAACAGCGGGTCACAATGGACAAAGGGGCTATACACAAATTTAAAAAATAACACTGTTGTACAGCTCTCTTCTCAGTTTTTGTCTCATATTGTGCCATGTTGCCAAAAAAAAACTGATACCAGAAGAAAAAAAAGAAGGGAGAGAGATAAAATGCCAAGTCATTTTCACTACTGAAAAACTGAAAAACTATTCCAAGCTCAAATTTCTGTCTTGGTGAGAAAGTAGCTTCATCCTCAAACCAGGACACCAAAAATGTAAATAATGGAATTCCACTCTACTTCCTCAGCTTTCTGTATTTTTATCTGTAGCAGGAATCTTTTAAAGACAAATGCATATAGCTGTTTTTTTAATTGTAACACTGATAAGTGCAACTTTGTTTGAAAATAATAAAAAATAAAAGAGAAAGACAACATTTCCTAATCATGAGAAAATAGACATCACGTTATAAAGTATAGAAGGGCTACTTGCATTGGTAATTTTTTTTTTTTTTTCTCTTTAAGCTCCTCTGACAAAAACATTCAATACAGTGTTCAGATTTTACCTGTTTGATTACTGGGTCTTGATACATTAAAACAAGCAATGCTCTTTAGGTTCAATTTGACGTGATTTATCATTCTGCATTTAAGAATGAAACATTTAATTCCTAATGTTGTTGAGCCTATGGTTATAATTAAAAATCTTATTCATTTATTTATTTATTATTTATTTATTATCTTATTTATTCAAACCTGTTAAAGAATTTTTCCCTAACAGTTAATATTTGTCACATTAAATAGAAGATGGGAAGATTATACTCAGACAGCATGATAAATATGATGACTTTCATACCTCCAAATCTAGATACGCAGTTTTGCTATTTTCTTTTTCTGTGCTGGAGATCAAACTCAAGGCCTTGTGCTTGTAAGGCGAGCACTCTAACCACTGAGCTAAATCCCCAGCCCACTATTTTCTCAATTGATTTGATTTAAATGAGTCTAATTTGTACCAAATAATAATAATTTTAACCCTTACTTAGTATTAAAGTGATTTTTATCATTTCTTCCCTACAGTAAGCATTTAAGCATTTAATTATTATTTCCTTTACACAGACGAGAACATTAAGTTGTAGAGAATTAAACTGACCAGTCTGTCAGGAGCCAACAACTCTGCATACACCTCCATTTCCCCAGGTCACCTTCACCTGGTAAGTAGGGAGCATTTTAAGGAAACGATCCTGGATGCTTGCCTGTAGCCTTAGTTGACAAGGTCCTAAGGCAAGAAAACTTGTTTGTCCTGGTTTTCAGAATAACAGGCCTGGCTGGCAGGGCCCCAGGTCAGAAGCTTATTCTGTACCCATTTCCCTGTACTGCCCATTCTTGATAATACCATGAGCTGACGTGGCCTTCTGATTATTTTTTGTGGGTTGTTTATCTTTATTTCAAATGACTCAGCACATTCCTTTAATATTGTGTCCTGCTGAAGCTTGTAAGTGAAGATTGCGCTGAAGCCTACACGTAAAGATTGCGCTTTGTAGGGGTAACCATTCTGCTCGTCAGGCTGATGATGCCCCCGGTCCCGGCTACCCTGTGTGAATCTCTTCTTTATCCCCAACCACTCCTCTGCCCTGTTCAGCTTGGCCGTGCGGGTTGCTACACCAATCAACTTTGTTCAGTTGATCAGGAAGGCTCTTGAACTCTGTTGCCTACAGAAAGGGTCATGATAAATTTGTAATAAAAATGTATCTATGCACAGCTAATGAAATGTCGAAAATAAATTTCTCCATAAGATTGAATGATCTGGCTTGCCTTTTGAGGAAAAGCAATGTTTTACAGAAGGGAAACATCCACTGTCCCTATAACGTATGGGAACAAGAAAAAATCCCCTGCTCAAAAAAGTAGAACATAGCAAAAACCAATCCAGCCAACGTATATTAAATATTAATTGTGTGCATTGCTTTTCTGCATCTGACTTGGTTTTACAAGGGACAAAAGCAATAACTGCACAGGCATTACACAAAAACCATAAGTACTGTCTAAATTGACTAGCTATTGTCAGCTTTCACTACCAATGTCTTTAACCTTATGATATTATAGTTGATTTTTACATTTTTATAAAAATATGTATCACTGTTTATTCCCTGAAGCTAACCTCACTCATGCTAAATTATTTATGTATCCATTTTAATATGTATTTTATATCTGACAGTACAACTCTCCTTAGGACCCTTGTACTGACCCACCCATCATTATGATGGGGTAAACAATGTCACCTTTCTAGTGCACGATGAATTACAAAGAAGTTGTAAAGTACACCATCCATCATGCTGGCACTAAGTAGGTTTTTGAAGTAGATCTCAGATACCACAAATGCTGTTTAGACTGTTACCAGAAAGCACAAATTGGAAGCTTATACAAAACGGTTCTATGATGAATGGACATGACAGCTCTTCAAAGAAAAGGGGTGCTCCCCTTCTACAAATAACCTTGTCAAAAGCAAAAGTTGCAGTGAGCCCTGCCGGCAGTCCGAATGGAATAATTTAAGAACATGCTAATGGCTTTGCCAAATAGAAATTCATGCAAACTGAATGTACTCAAAATCAAAAAGGAGGTATGCCCAAATCATCAGCAGCAACCACTCAAGCTTGATTTGAATTGGTGAATGGTCTGCAGAAACACAGAAAAATCACTAGGGGCCTATCGATTATAATATGTGAATTTCAATATTATATTCCAAATAGAATATGTACATAAAATATGCACACACTATGTACATAAAATACACACATAAAATGTTCTGCATGCTTATACAATAGTCACCTAAAAACTTCTTTGTTTTGGAACATAATCCTAATATGGTTTGAGTTTTAAAATATCAGTATCAATAAACTGTTTTATGCTTTCTTGATATAGATATTTAAATTTTATGTAGTGTTATTACATTAATTTTCAGTGATTTTCATTAATACAGTCATTAAAATAGCTATTGTCAATGACTTCATGTAATTTGCCTGATTAATTTCTCAAACATAAGTTCTTCAAATACAAGATGTTTGTTTTATCCATAATCAAATTTTAGTTCCTTTAACAATCATTTTTTGAATAGGCCTAATATTTGAAAGATGGAGTATATTTCTTCATCTACGCTTTAATTTCTCTCTTTTAATAACTTATTTTAAAAGCTTTTTGAACTTTTTTTTATTAAAAATGGCAGCTTTAATACATTCACAAATGGAATAGTACCAAATAAGGACTTACGTCTTCACGGACATTTGTAAAATCCCATGAACAAACAGTAGATCTTGGCTTCCTTTTACATGAGACAAAGAAACTATTTAAACATGTATAGCTGATAAGATAAAAGGCAAAAAATTTAGAGGTATGGACTCATATCATGGTGTTTATTCATGCTTAATCTGCCTTCAGTACAAAGGGGCAACAGATTATTACAAAGGACCATGCTGAAGAAAGAGGGAAACAAGTTGTAGATTAATAGCTTTCCCACATCTCCGTAGTTCATTATCAATGTTCGTCAAAAGAAACTGAAAAGCAAGTAGATAGGGGCAATTCCAAGGAACTACTACAACTCCTAGTGTTTTTAGGGTTGTTCTGTTTTAGACATGCTTTTGTTAGGGGACAAAATTATCTTGCTGGATTTGAGCCAATTGGCCTAAAGAGAAGGGTGGAGATACGCAGGGCTTATGAAAGGTTAGGAATCTGAGAAAAAATATGCAGGTAACTTTTAACATCTTGGCTTAATGCCAAAACTTCTGAACCAAGGAAAGAGTGTTGTCTGTCGCGCTGTAGTTTTTATTAATATTCAGGTGTGTTTCATTTCCATTACTGCCTATCAGAAAGAATGTATATTAATCAAATCAAATTATAAGAGTCCTATACCAGGAGTACTACAGACATTGAACATTAAATTATATTCTAATTAATTTAATAGTAAAACTTCTCAAGGTTGTGCTGGGGTTTTTGTAACACTGCTAAAAGTCAGCGTGTAATACAACACAGAGGAGAAACAACGCTGAAACCCAAGTAAAGCTGCATCTACCACCTCCCCCAACCCCTGAAAACACTTTCATTAGGAACAAACATTCACTATTACGTTAATTTGAGTATTTCTGCAAAATAGCTTTAAAAGATTTAAATATCCCAAACATTAACCATAATTAATAAGAAATAAGATTTTCAGAAAAACATAACATTACAAGAGTCAGAAATATAACATTAGTTTATTTGTATTAAGTGAGACAACTATAGTAGTAGGAAACCAGAAATAAATACTAATGTTGAATATAACTTACAAATTATTCCTACAATAGGTTACGTTCAATCTTATAAACATATATTAGTTAATTTAATTTTCATAACACCTTTAGAAAGTTGGGCCTATTATTCTCCTTACAGAGATAAGGGAACTCGGCCCTTATCTCTCTCAGATGGCTAAGTAACAGTGGGTAACTGCAGAGATGAGATTTAAAACTAATCCATGTGGCTCTAATAGTCTTTCACTTAACCACTATGCCAAAAAACAGTGCCAAAACCTAGCCAACCCAGAAAAGGTGGAGAAATAATCTACACCTGGCTCCCTATCACTTGTGTTTTCCATCATGAAAGCAGAAGCGCTGTATTTCAAGTTTTAAATGTGTGAATAATCACATCAATTTTCCACTTCATTTCTTATGTGCATACACAATCTCAAAACACAGTCCCCTCCATTTCCATTCTTTCTTTCCATATCAATGGATTAAAATTTGCCTCTTCAAAACTAAGTGTGAAATAAACTTATATTTTATGGCCTGAGCAAAACGTGAATGACTCAGTCACATATTCAACACCTTTGAATTAAATTCGTCTAACATGCTTTCACTTATGACAAGAAAAGCACTGGGCAATTTCTATTTTCCTTCCCTTTCCTGGCACCTCCACATTGAGAAGGCTTAATGGTTACTTTTGTAGGTTGCATCTTGCCAGTTAGTCCAATTTAGATGAAAGCTGTTGTTTTCTAATTCCATTTCACTGTAAATGACAGAGACAAATGGTCATATTACCTCGAGAGTTCCTTTGGCAGAATAAGCTGCATATGAAGAGAGCAGATCTTGGCTGCTGTCTTTTCTGGCCCCTTCACTGCAAGGCTGGCCATTAGGATGAAAGCATTGGCCGCTGCTGCTCAGCGTCACAGTGCTGGGCAAAGGGCCTGGGAGATTTAGCAGCATGGAGTAATTCACAAACTGTACATCTTCTAAGCCCAAAGAAGTCCAGTGAGTCTTAATCTTCTGTGAAATTTCCATGTCATTTTCACTTTTATAGAGTTCTACCAAATTTCTGAAAAAAATGAAAGGCACACTTTAAACAAACGGGAAATCTTCATTCTTTTGAGATATGACAATTCACTATGTGAACAATTATTAACAGATGTAGGAAATGGAAAAATGAATTAGACAAGCTCCTATCACAAGAATTTACAGTGTGGTAGAGAGTATGGGCTTACAGAAGAATTACAGTACATCAAACAGGATAGACTCATTTCTCAAATTAAGAACTAAGCTCTATGAGCTTGCAGAGAAGAGTGATTAATGCCAACTAGTTCTCTTATTGGTCCCAATCCTTCTATCAATATTAACATAATCCACTTAAATATCAGTTCGAAAAGTATGTGTCATGCTGTTTGAGACAGTTCTGTATCATGCTTAATATGACTTTATATGAAGCTATTGATTAATTACAGATAGCTATTGCTATTTAAAATAACAGAGAGCATATTGGATACAATTTATATGACAAATTACATGATATCATGAGCAATAAAATCAGTATAAAAATCTTAAAACCAAAATATAAATTGCCAAACCACTATGTAATTTGTGTTATATATTTTATAGTCTTATACTTATTCCATAATCTGCCGTGATACTATCTATTTTTGTTTATAATATCTTAGAATTTAAACAAAAACCTATGTAGAACACAATTGGACATGGGAGTTTAATAATTATAATTTAATACAAATTTTTAAATTTTTGTACCTGAAATAGAAAAGAACCAAATTGTGACTAGCTTCTTTTTTGAGTGACAATATGTTTATTATAAGAATTTTATTGCCATCCAAGTTATTACCTAATCGTTAATTTTTTTATTGTTATTTTTGCCCATCGCTTTTTTTTCCCTCGCACATAATTATTTTGTTGAGGACCCAGTTTATCAAGAATCCCAAACAAAACACATCTGGAAAAAGAATAAGAAGCAGACACAATAATGTATCAAAGCATTACTAGAGACAAAATGTAGGTTTGCTAACATAGCTTAGAAGCTAGCCTAAATAAGAAGATGCAAAAATAGGCAATTTCCATAGGTTTTTTTTTTTTT